>JBBPLQ010000403.1:0-23768 GCA_038089855.1 Royoungia palumana
GAGCCCTCCGCCTCCCCGGAGCCCCTCACCCCCCTCCCCCCCCTCTCCCCCTCGCCAGAGTCCTCCCCTGCCCTCCCCGGCCACGACCGACCGCCTCTCCCCTCCCCTCCCCACGACCCCCTCCCCCCTCCGGCATCTCTCGACGTCGATCCCCATCTCGACCCCTTCTTTCCCCCACCGCCCTCCTCTCCTCTCGACGCCCTCGTCCCCTTTCAGGACCTCCCCCCGCCCGACGTGTCGGTACAGCAGCCGTTGGAGCCGCAAGACCACTTTCATTCGTTTGCGCAACCACAGCTCTACGTCCCTCCGACTCCCGTCTTTGTCCGCGATCGAGACATCAACATTTGGAAGCTGGCCTGTCAAGAGCGCGTGGATTGTCTGTGCGTCACCATCAACAACTCTTATCGATCCGCTCTCCATCGCATCTCCGTCTAACGTCGTCCCCTTCTTTTCAGACTACGTCGCTACGGCGTCGACTACATCAAGGCGCTCGTCGAGTCCGAGGCACGCCTCGCATCGTCCCCAGCCTCTCCTACAAAGTTCCGTCTATACACGCCGGCCAGCTACACTTATTCGTCCACCTCCTGGGGTTCCTCCGCCGGAACGCGCAAGGCTTTCCCCCTCGATGACGACGTCGACGATCCCGATACAGCCTGGTCGATGGATGATACAGATTGGGTGGATGCAGACGTAGACATGGAAGACGAAGACGACGAAGACGACGACGACGACGACGAGGTGGCCGGGGTAGACGATCGAGAGAACGAGTCAACTATTGAGGCTGTGCAGAGCCTGGTCGTCGAGGATGCGCACACGTCCACACTTTCCGACCAGGCAGCGATCATGGCCGTGGACGAGTCCACGGCCGGTAGACCAGCGGTCGTGCCAATACCCCCACGCACCCCATCCCCCACGATCGACCCGTTTCGACCTCTGACCCAGGTGCCACACCCCTACCTTTCCCCCCCAATGACGCCGGCCAGTCTTCCCCCCCTCTCATCGTTGCATGTTCCCCTGTTGTCCGAACCGCCCCGCGCGTTTATGGGTCGTGGTACCCCACCCGACCGCTCAAGACTCGTCGAATGGAGTGGTTCCGGACGCCTCGCGACCAACGGCATGGGGCCACCACTATACCTCTCGCCCGTGCCGCAGCGCCACGTCAGCGCTGACGTAGGAATGCCCATGTCCGTCGATGCTCCGATGCAATCACCACCGCAACCCTTGCACACGAACGGCGAATGGACATCGTTTTTATTCTCGATGCTCGAAGGGGACAGCGTCGGCGTGGGCGCGAACGTCGGTCATCCGCCACATGCTTCGGAGTCGACGTGGTACGAGCTTGGTCTGGGATCTGTAACGCCACAGAACGCGCTGGAGCTCCCGCTCTCTCACCACTCGCATACGCATGGGCGGACGTCTGCTGTGGAGCAGCCAGTCGAAGAAGGCAACAGTTCGAGCACCCTGAGATTTGCGTTGGGCTGACTTTGACCCCCCCGGGTCCTGGTATTTATAGAGCTATCTATAACATGGATATCACCATTGCTGCAATGTCCCAGTCTGTGCTCTCTCCTGCTGTGTCGCCGGTCGTCATCTCGCGTTCTCCTGGTGAGCTTGTTATATCAATCGGATCATATACCTTCCCATCATGCACTGTTTTTGGAATTAAAAGGTTTTTTTTCTTCTTCTTTGTTTTTACATACCATATCCCATGCCATGACGCTCGTGTTGATTCGATGGTATGGAATCAGCTCCATTACATGTCACCTTACCTGTTGTAGCGATAGGATTTAAAGACGATCAATGTCTCTTTTGTTTTGTGTCTGGGTGCAGATTTTCAGTCAAGGCGATCTCGATCAGGGACGCTGGGGCCATATGGTCAGATAACGGGCTGGAACGTTGTTTCATTTCCAACCGTTTTTCGTATCGTCCCCTGTCCCACACTCGTAATCCCCGTCTGGGTTTGTACGCCGCACATGCCACGCGCATCAGATAAACGGACGTCCTCGTTTCACCTCGTCCAGCGTGGTACGGCCGGCGATCTATTCCTGGATAGCGATCGAGATCCACAGGCACGCTAGGGTTGTGGGTTGCAGGCGCGGGGGCGGGGGGCGCGCGTTCGAAGGGCGGGGTGCTCAGCGTCCGCCGTCCGGGCGACCTTGATCCGCACCGTCTCGCGGCACGTGTCGCGAGACGGGACGAACCAAAGCGGGCTCGGACGGTACCGAACGCGATGCGGCGCGTGGTCGAGTGTGAACGTGCGCGTGCAGCTTTGAATTTGAACGCCCACACACGGTCGGTCGGCCGGTCGCGCCGCTGGGAGTGACTCGCCGTTCTGTGCAGGAACACGACTGAGAGGGGGGTCGTCACACTGGGCGTCGTTTGGGCGTCGTAGTGGTGACGTCGTCAAAAAGGACGTGGACCTCTTTGTGAAAGGTGGAGCGCTGGCGTGAGCACGCTTTTCGAAGCCCCCCCCCTTTTTTTTTTCTTTTTTTGCGACCCCGTGGTGAGTGACCTGATGGGAGGGCAGGTACTTGGAAGAGCACGGTGCCTAAAATGCACCTCCGGAACAGTGGTGGGCAGAGAAAGACGAAGAGGGTGACCGAGTCTGGTTCCGCATAAAATTACCAGATTCGTCGATTCGCTTCTCGACCGGTGTGTGTCCTGGTTCGATCCCGACATCGCTGCATTTTGCGTCCAGAGGTAATACCAATAGACTGCAATACTACGCCCCGATATGAATGAACACGATGCGCTGGTCGAGCGAAACGTGTTCCTTGTCTACGGATTTGGATGCCTTGTTCAAAGCTCGCGCGGCCCGTGTATAATCGTACTCGTACGCTCTCTTTTCATCTCCCCCAAGCTGTCTTTTCCCGCTCGAGAACAAACTCTCGTAAAACGTCTTCACCATCGCCGTCACCATCGCATCATCTACAGCCCACATCGTCCCGATGACGCTTCGAAATCCCGCAAACTGCATTGCGGCCGCGAGATGGATAATCTCGTCCGGTGCGGTACGGTCGCCGACGGCCGTATGGCACGCTGACAAGAAGGCAAACTCACGGTCTGCGACAGCGTCGGGATCCACGTTGGGGTTGTCGACGCCGTCCTTGCTCTCGTCGTCGGCGTTCGTACGGACCCCGTCCGTTGTGGTCTCGTCGCCCACATCGCTGCGTCTCCCTCTCACGCCATCGCCGACGTCGACCCCACGGCCGCCCCGAATGACGTCCAACACGGTCACCGCCCGATCCTTCAGTGCAAACGACGCGTCGAACGGCTTCTCGACGTTCGGACGTCCGTGACACGCAAGATGCGCCCACGCGTGCGTCCCGAGGGCGGTCAGCACGGCATCCGCAGTGCTCGAGGCGCCAGAAAGCGACGCAAACGGCATGGTCGACGGGAGGCAGGTGCGCACGAGCGCCAGTTCCGCGTCGACGGTCTGGAGTACCGTGGACCCCCGTTTGCGGGCGTCGGACTCTGACGTCGCAGACGGCTTGGGGCTCGGATCAGCTTGGCCGACGGCGATGAACGCGGGTGGAACATCCCGTGTCCGCGTGGGTCGTTGACGCGCCCGAACGAGCGCGGCCAACGTTGGCGTGTACGACGAGACGAACATGTTTGCAAGGTTCGGCGCGCCTTTGCGGTATGGCCCCGCGGCGTGCAGCGGGAGCGAGGTGAGCCTCGAGGTGGGACACCACCAGATCCGTACGTTGCGTGGTAGAAACGTACTCAGGTCATCAGCGATCGGGCACACCACGGTGTCCCAGAGGGTGCGCAAGATCACACCGAGTTGTCTCTCGCGCGTCTTTTCATCGCCACCATATTTCGTCGTCTTGAGCGTACGATGCAACTCTGTGGAGAGTGCCGTCAGGTCCTCAAGCGACGTATTTGGGAGGGGCACAAGTCGTGGTGAAGCATCATGTAGCACAACGATCGCGTCGCACCGCCGTTTGCTGACGTTGACAAGGATGACGGGCCCACCGGCTGCAGCCTGCTTCAAGCTCTCAAAGGGTGTTCGGCCCAAAAATGTCTGAAACCCGTCTCGTTGGCGGATGCGCGCGACGATGGCATCCAGTTCTCTAGACAGCCGTTGGTATTGGCGAGCCTCCTCTTCGATCGTCAATCGTGATGGATTGAGCCGTAATTCCGACTCTGCAACAGCACGCTGCGCGAGCTGGGTGCTCAGACGCTCAAAATCCGACGCCAGTACATGCCCCGCTTCACCAGAGGATCGTAACGCGTCCAGAGGCGTGCGGCTCTGTGCTAGCTGAGACCACAGCAGCCCGCGGCCTTGTTCCGAGAGCTCAACTGCCAGCGACAAGTTCCCACGAGCTACCGCACACGCTGTTGCATCCGTCGCCAAGGTACCCGTGTGTTGGACCCAACGCCTATTCAAAAGGGCAGCATGCCGAGCCTTGATGGATGCGGTCTGAAGGAGGTGTTGGTTGAGGGAGGTAAGACATGTTTCATAGGCAAGTAACACGGAGGAGTGGTGGTGCTTCTCAGCATGTTCGACCCAATCAAACGCCGCTTGTACGCTTTTGGCTCTACGAAACCGACGGTAGCACGCTGCCTGTTCGTAATACTGGAAACCCTGTTCCATCCATTCAGGAATCTGATTGCCCGTCCTCTGCGATGCGTCGTGCATCGACATGGATAGCTCCGCAGCCACGTGGTAGACTGCCTGGTGCATCTGGCTGCCTTCTGGAAGAAACTTTGGGATTCTCTTGGTGAGCTCCAGGGCGCTCTCCAAGTCGGTGGTATTCGCGAGGAACAGACCGCGTTCCTGGAGGGCCCCTGCAAGATGCATCCAGGTCAATGGTTGGTCGTAATGGGATTGTGGGAGCTGTTGGATCGCCGCAATGTAAAGGTTGATGGTAGCGTTGAGATATTGATGACGATCGCGGCCCGGTTGACGTCCAAGCCGGGACAACGCACGGGCGTAGTTTCGATACATGTTTGCCCGAAAGAGATGCTCGACAGGCATTTGTGCAGAGACGGTTTCAAACAGCTCAACAGATCGCTCTAGATCTTCGAGATCTTCGTCCAGGTCGTAACGGACAAGCAAGCACGTCGCCAAATTGTGTGAGACCAAGAAGTCTTCCGAAGAAGTAGGAAGCTCCGACGCGCGAGATGCGTGTTCGATCGCGGCGTCCAGGTCATTCCTGTCGCTTTGTCTGTATTGGAATCGCATGAAGAGTGCGACGGCCAAGTTGCTCAAGGATGCCTTGCAATCTGCATGTCCAGACTTGGGTGACATCAGTTCCTCCACTTCGGCCAAGAGTACGATTGCCTCGTCCAACGCATCGCCGTCCTCGCGATCCTCGAAGGACTCGCGAAGCGCATTCGCGAGTTGCATGCAAACAGGGGCATAATTGACGTTGCCACGCTTGCAGTGGCGATGGGCCACACGATAGTGTACGACGGCTTCGTCTAGATCCTTTAGATCCGAGCTCTGCTTAAAGCGCGCTTGGAGTGCGATGCCGAACTGCAAGTGGACCCGGACCAGCTCTGTATGGTTTTCGGGAAGCGTAAGCGTGAGTTCACTGAATGCCCGTATCGCAGCGTTCATATCCTCCATCTCTTTTCCGCGCTGGAACCTCTCGACGAGTGCTCTGGCACGTGTTATCTTCATCGCGGAGAAAGACGTTTCTGCGGGCGGTGTTGAAGCCAAGGCGCGATCGCAGTGTTCGATGATCATCTGTATGTCTTCGATGTCCCCAGATTTGTGGAAACAATCCAACAGCGTCGATGTCAAGTTTGCCACGATGGACGAATGGTTTGACTGCTCCGGTGATGAAAGCGTCAAGGCATCCTTGCAGGTTGAGACAGCGAGACGGAGGTCCTGCAGGTCGCCCTTCTCGTGAAATCGCGTGGCAAGACTACTGCCGTAGACAGAAAGCATCGCGGGACGCTGGCGGAAACCCGGTCCGCATAGCTGGAGTGCAGCGGCAAGTTTCTCGATGGAAGAGTCCAAGTCGGAAGCGCTTCCAGTCACATTAAAGTGAGAAAAAAGAGCGGTGCCGAGGTTGAGAAGGGTGACAGGCCGTCCAGGATATGTGAGGGGCTGAATTTCTGACGACGTCGTCAGATATTCGATCGCGCGATCGAGATCATCCATGCTCCCCGATAGCGTGTAACGAGATTGAAGGGCTGTCCCATAGTTATCGAGGAGGCGCGAATGGCCTAGATTTGGAACCGTAGAGTGAACCATCACCGTTTGAAAACAAGCGATTGCTGTGTCCAGATTCTGGGAGTCCCCCTGCTTATTGTAAAGTAGAAGGAGCGCAGAACCAAGGCCTGTGAGGTATCCCGAATAGCCATCCTGCCCCGGAGAGCGCAGCTGCAGGGCAGACACGTAATACTCGACAGAGCCCTCTAGGTCCTGAAGACGGCCGTCCA
The DNA here is from genome assembly GCA_038089855.1 of Royoungia palumana. NCBI lineage: Eukaryota > Fungi > Basidiomycota > Agaricomycetes > Boletales > Boletaceae > Royoungia > Royoungia palumana. Next base: position 6,400 of record JBBPLQ010000403.1, read on the forward strand.
GTTCAAATTTGATATGCATAGCATCCGCGAGATTTCCCAGGGCCAAGTACCTCGATGGGTGACCGAGAGGGCGTAGAGCAAGGCAGGAATGGTAGTGTGCCAAAGCCGTATCTAGATCAACACTCTTTCCCTGTTTTGTGAACCGTTCTATCAATGCATTCCCCAGATTGATCAACGCAACGTCCCGACCGCGACAATCAGAAGAGCTGGTGGACAGAGCAGAAGAACTAGTTTCGACGACTCTATCGAGGTCTTTCACGTCTCCGTACAACCGGTAACGACTGAGAAGACCAGAAGCAAGGTTTGCCACTAACGAGAGATACGGTGACTGTTCTGGGGTGCACGACTCCACAGCAGCCTCGAAATAGCTAATGGCTTGTGTCAGGTCGTTGGCGTCTCCTCGAAACCTAAATCGCCGTACGAGTAGGTTTCCCGTATTGGAGAGCGCCCCGAGGTGAAAGGAATGGCCAGGCGGTGAGAGGTCAAGGGTCTGCTTCGTTCGTGTGACGGCTTCATCAATATCATCTGGGTTTCCCGAGAGCACAAAGCGGTCCTGAAGCTTTTTCGCCAAGACATCAAGCGCTGACAGATATTTTTCATCCCCCGGGCTCAGTGAAGCTAGAGATTGCCTTGCGATCTCAACCTCATCAGCAACTTGGATCTCGTCGTCAGACGTAAATCGGCTGCCACGGTGGAAATCAGCTCGGTGATGGTCCCCACGAACAAGTAGCTGAAGACACCTCAGGTCTATCATCACTGCTTGTGATTTTGTGAATGCTGGTTTAAATGGAACTTGGCCAAAAGCTATGCGTGACACGTAAGTAAGTTAAAGTAACAGGCCACACAGCCTATTGTCGGGCGGAGGGATCACCCTGAGCCTGCGCTGCCATTTCCCAACTGTCACGGCGTCAGTGCCAGGCCATGGTTGTCAGTAGTATGAACCACGTTCGAATCACCAGTTTGCTACCTCAATATTTGCACCCACCAAATCGAACAGCAGTGTTTCGTCAGCACCTAAATTTCCAAGGCTGCAGCCTGGGACTGGTCCTCGAAAACACTACATAGTACACATATAGACTGGAATGTCATATAAAAGTTCAGCTCATTTGTCTCTCGATTAAGGTCAGTGTATCCTCCCAAGGGTAATTTTATCACGAAGAAGCCGTTCAAGGGAAGCCTTGTTGATATGTGTCCGAGGAGTAAGGTGACAAGGGAAGGTCAAAGGACGGCTCAGAAAAGATCGAAGTCACAACGAGATTGACATCCGTCCACGAATGTAAACTTACCGTGCCATGCTGTTTATATATTTTGCTTCGAATTGGACATCCTTGCCGTCCGCGTCCTTAGCAAGGTTGAAATCGAGAGTCGCTAGCATCGTCACCATGGCACACCACACAGAATCATCAGCGGCATGTCGGCCTGATAGCGGTAACTCAATATACAAACCATCATTGTTGCACAATTACTCACCTGGGCACACTCGTCTCCCAAAACCAAAAGTAAAGTTGGGGATACCACCAATTAGCATCCCGTCAGCGTCCAAAAACCTCTCAGGCATGAACTCCTCTGCATTGGGGTATCGAGTTTCATCGCGTGACATTGCCCTGATGAAATCATGGGCATGTCTACCCAGACGAATCAGAAGGATAAACTGCTTACCAAACATTTGCAAGGACTGTCGCCCCTGTAAAACAAGAGCTGTTACAAGTAGTTGCCGCAGTTGTACCCTACATACCTTTTGGGATGTAGAAACCGTTGTAGATATCACTGGTCGTGGTAGCGTGTGGGACACCTATTAGATGATCAGAGAATGCAGATGTGGATGGAAAGATGGACGCACCAAGGGGAACAGGTGGCTGCCATCTCAACGTTTCTCGTAAAATCGCGTCAACATATGGCAGGGACGATCTGTCATCGAACGCAGGTAACCTGCCGATCCCTACGATAGTGTCGATATCTGCTTGTGCACGTTTCCAAACATGAGGATTCTTGACCATTGCGAGCAAAAATGTCAACAAGACCGAACTTGTCTGCGGGAGACGTAAGCGTCACATTCTTCTTCGGGCAAGTGCAACAAACCGTCTCCACAGAACCTAAGACCGAACAATTAGCTTGATGATCCACTTTCAAGCTTTATACATACCCACCCAAGAAAGCGGTCGAGGACGCGTCTTTGAGGGCCTTCTCATATACTGGGCGATAGTCTGCATCGAATTTCTCCATCCGAGTGATGTGTTCTGATACCATTGAGGGGTTGATGTCCTTCCCAGATTCCTGAGCCAATTCCAATCAATTCCCTGTGTCATATATACAAGGCAGGTAAGGCTCACCATGTGCTTCCGGGCATACTGATACGGCATCTCGATCATCTGGGTGCTATATTCACGGGCCGCTCTCGCTGCATATTTGATTTCAGAACCAGGCAGCCAGTCAGGCATGTGCAACACTTCCGAAAGTAGTGTCAAATGAAGTTGATTTCTAAGATCCAAATTTACTCACAAAATGGGAAGACTTTGAGAAGCACAGCTTTCTCGGGCATCAACGCTGGGATGGAGATATGGGCGAATTTGTTGATGATTGACACTATCTGGTCGTCCTGGGGCTTTGGATCGTAGTCATAAACAGCACACATTGTCACTCCTGCGGCGAACCTACAATACATAACTTTGAGAACCCTAGACGATGGCTCGAATCGAATGGATTTCCTTACGTCGAGTAGTGAAACGAATAGTTACCGGGATCATTCATCAAATTCAAAACTAATTGGCATGCCTTGCGCAGATGCATCGGACGGAAGCAGACGACGGCATCAGCACAAAATGTCTGATGAAATATCCGTCGGCGTAATCTCCAGCTGTCTCCATACTGTGCAAGCGCAAAGTTGAAATCGTGACCATAACTGAAAAGGTTAAATTAACCATAGTACCACTGAACATTGCAATGAATAACAGATCTACTCACGGAGTAACCGTCGCTATGAAAGGCCGATTCAAATAGATCTGGCCTCGTTTGTCCAGCAACTCTGTTGCGACGGAGACAGAGTTCAGCACCACAACGTCCATACCTACAAGTCGAGTGTACACTATATCGCCTGAAAATGGTTCAGAATCACGTTTTCCAGTTCCACGTCGCCACATTACTCACCATACCTCGCCCGCCATTCAGTATAACTCCTGAATGGTTCCCCAAAGTTAACGGAGAGTGCACTCCCTAAAAATGGAAGCGGAGTGGGACCTGGGGGTAGAGGATATCCTTTCCTCTGGATGCGATCCAGAACAAGCCGTCGAATCATGTCGATAGTCACCACTGCCAGCGAAACGAGTGCGAGAAGCTGAGTTGCAGAGACGGTATGTGCCATTTATGTTGTGAGATAGTATCAACGACGATCTCTCCAGCGACTACGTCCTTTATTCTCGCTGTTTGATTTCTCGTACATCCGGGACGGCAACATAGAATCGGCTGTAATAGTGTGTAAAGAACATGCGGAGGCTAGGAGGAGAACGTTCTCTTTCTCAGCCTCACGCTTGTATTGGGGCAAGGGGCAAGATAAGTACGTACTATCAAAATCCGGCTTTGAATGAACCCGATGTATTGGGTGAGAACTGTACACGCAACATGTCAGACCGGTCGCCGGCGATATCATGACGGAGTTGCGGAGTTGTCGGTTAATATTATGGCTTCCCAGTGGGACGGGAGCCCGAGTTGCCGGTGCCTCTCACTTATGTCGCTTATCCAGAGACCTTCAAGTTGCACTTGGATGAGTGTAAGGGGTAGTGAGTGTACTTACGAAGAATGTAGTAAAATGACACCTTGTACGAAAATGGGCAATCCGCTGCCAGCGGTTGAGTTGGTTGAGTGTGGCATTCGGACGACTTAGACTTGATTATGCTTACGAGTCGACGAATCATTACTTGGACGCAATTAGCTCAAATGCCATGTCGTCTTTCCTGTGACCCAGGTAAGTTTACAAGTTCTGAACATATTCTCTGCAGATGACCTTGGATATAAAGACGAAGCGTTGATGAAGAGGTGCGAAACATGGTGAGACTGTGAGAGTATATTGGATCTCAATGCGACGATGGTACATACGTCTTCAAGTCTCTCAAGTAGTTGTATGTCTGATCAGAGCAAGTTCTTCTGCTCTTGAAGTACGGGTCTGGTTCAATTCGGTTTGCCTGACGATCAGGCCAATCTTGAATGTTGCCACTAGTAATGTTGTCATGAGTCGGCTATTACATTCTGGGTAGCAGAGTTGGCTTGCAGCGAACAACCCGAGAGATCTGGGATTTTCAATTTTTGATATTAAATTTTACACTGACCTGTAAACTGTGCATGTGGCTGTAGGAGTGAAAGAGATACACGAAGGAATCTTTCGTTGGTTAGGAACTTACAATCTGCCGCACAAGTAAACCCGAAGATGGGCCATGTAGCGACAGCGGCCAAATCCGCACCTCGAAATAGATGTAGAAGGTACGAGGAAACGTACATACAATTTTTGGATGGACATCCATCATACTGTACTAGTAAGGTTTCTTGCTCGAACAGCGGATGCTCACAGCTATAATTTGAGACCGTTTGATAGTCATGTGCATTGGTCACTGCAAAGCACGGGGCTCCAATGAATGTCACGCACACGGAAATGAAGAGCCTGCTACTAGTCTCATGGGAAAACGTGATGTTCGGAATGCTTTGCCCTGCGAGCCCACATGCAAGTACTCCTAGATCTCAGTCTCAGTGCCGTGTTGTCGGTCTGTTCTGTAACTGATGTTTCAATTTGTCCTATCACGTTCCACAGATGTAGGCGGTGGAGTGCAGTGCATGCAAAAAATCTATCACAGTAAATTTGCCAGATATCGTTCGCACAGACGCACGCTTCTATCTGATTAATTGATTCCTGAAGTTGGCTCACTGATCACGGATCGTGGGAAAATTAGTAAACTTTGATGTTATGGTGGCCTTCACCACTTGCAATGTTGCATGGTCCTCTACGAAGTTACGACTCGCTAGACGAAGTTCTTCTAGCCATGGTTGCAACTCAGAGAGCACTGCCCACTGAAGCTTGAGTTTCAAGAAGCACAAGAAATTCTTAATGCAGTTGTCACATGCTGGTCTTGGCCTAACTCGTCCGAGCAACAATTGGTTCAACCGCAGCACCAAGATGCACTGGGCAGTGATGCACCGGGCAGTGATGTACTGGGCAGTGATGCACTGAACGTCTCGAATGAGGAAGGTCAAGCCAGCCGCTAACTCCACGGCCGGTGGCACAGGTGGGTGTTTTATCCAGCTACGGCGGCACCACCAGACGGCTTATTATATGAAGGTAACATCGAGTACGCCCAGTCAAATACACGCGAACGAATTTATCGATTCGCATCTTTGAAGAAGAGCGGCTGCAGTGAAACTTGAAGGCTTGCCATTTGAAACAAGAAACCTTCTGAGTAGTCGCTATCCATGTTAGTCAGGCGCACCAGGTTTCCGTGATCATCGAGCTTCTTCAAGGATGATGTACACTTCGCTTTATGCCCGGCACGAACTATTGCCTTAAAATGCGGCCATCATCACTCAGGTATGGCAAATACCGGTCGCCATCTACGACAGACGCTGCTTATATTCCACCAATTTTTGTCTGGATGCTTCGTGGAATTGTATTGTCGCTGATCGCTTCTTCAGTGACCATTTCGGCGGCCACAAATGTAGACCTGACGGCGCCAGTCGTGGATCTTGGATACGCACAATACCAAGGATATTTTGACGCGCAGAAAAATATCACTAGCTTCTTGAGCATTCGTTATGCTGCTCCGCCTCTTGGTAAGTATGATATAGGCCTCCTTTGATCGTCTCCACCGTTTCTGTGGTTATTATGAGACTGATTTGCCACATGTCCCGCTCAGCAAGCTTGAGGTTTCAAGCACCTCAGCCACCGGTCGCCGCGTCAGGCGTCCAATCCGCAACGCAGAGTCCTAACATGTGTTATCAAGCCGGATCCGGTACCAACACGACCGCCGCCCTTGTCTCACCTTACGGTGTCAGCAAACGACAGAGCGTGACCCCAGTTGCTTCGGAGGATTGCTTGTTCCTCAAGTGAGTGGATGATGTATTATGGCTGTAGAATCGGTATCAAGTCCACTTTCATAGTGTTTTCGTGCCCGGAACATTGCCTGAACCAGCTTGTGCTGCAGGAGGGCTTCCGGTTTTGGTATGGATTCACGGTGGAGGGTACGCGTTTTATCTACATACTCTGACCGACATAACCAATCTCTTGATGAAGTTATCAGGCCGGTGGTGCTGAAAACGGAGCCGCCCTCCTCGCTGACTCACTGAACACCACGGTGGTCGTTGTCATCCAATACCGTCTTGGTGCCTTCGGTATACATAATTGTCGTTGCTGGAACCCTGGCCAATAGACCTGATCAATCCTATAGGTTTTCTGTCTGGAAACGAGGTCAAAGCTCAAGGTGCTCTGAACGCTGGCCTCCGTGAGAATATTTGCTACCTTTACTCTGGACAGCGTTGAAAATGTTTGACATCGCCAGTTGATCAAACTTTCGCACTGCAATGGGTGCAGGATCACGTAAGTTCATCATATGCGTCCCCCTTGTCCATGCTTGCGAGTTCACGCTAGATTGGACTGTTCTGTGGTGATAAAACCCATGTCACGATATGGGGCGAGTCTGCGGGTGCTGGTTCCGTTCTGCAGCATATTGTCGCAAACGGAGGCAACACTCAACCTCCGCTTTTCAATGCTGCGATCACTAGTTCTACGTTTTTACCTTCTCAGTATTACTACAATGATCGGGTACCTCAGGTAGGTTGCTGGATCTTGATCTCTTGATGGAGTCACGGTAAACTGACCGGGATTAGATATTGTATGACGAAGTTGTCAATATGACGGGGTAAGACAACCTTGTCCAGTGCACCCCGGTCAGGAGTAATGCACTTTATGTAGATGTGGATCGAGCGCCGACACGTTCGGGTGTCTACAGTACTTGGACGCAGAGACTCTCCAGACCGCAAACTACAATCTTGCTATCTCTGCTTTCTCTGGCACCTTTATCTTTGTTCCTGTGGTCGACGGCACGTTCATCTGCGAGCGTCCAACTGTGACTCTTGCAAAAGGTCAGGTAAACGGAGTACGTGGACATTCCTGGCAGTATGTTACGGGACCTGACGTCCCTGAAGCAAGTACTTCTCGCCGTCACCAACCAGAACGAAGGAAATGTTTTCGTGAACTCCAACGAGACATTGACGATCACGGATTACGTCTCTCAGCTTTTCCCTGACATGTCGTCTCTCCAAGCCCAAGAAGCCGCATACATATATAAAGAATACGAGAATGCGCTCGAGCAGGCTATCATGGTAATGGGAGATTGTGAGATAAATACTTGCATGAGAAACAACGTCATTGATTTGAACCCCATCATAGCCATCTTCGTGTGTCCGACCTACTACCTGCTCCAGGCATTCACTGGTCGTTCGTGGAAGGTTAGTTTTTCATACCATAACGAGCGTCGTGGTGGCTTGATCGATTCAGGGTCTCTTTGCGATCCCACCCGCCAACCACGGTTTGGATGGCGCCTATTACTTTTACAAGTACGCCATGTCTCGTTCTCCTTCCGTCGACACTTTCAACTAAGATTTCATCTCGTCGTAGTCCGAGTGATCCCCCTTCCTACAACGACGCCCAATTCACTACGGCCTTTGTCGAGTCCTTCATGTCCCTTGCCAAGTACTACGACGTCAACATGAAATTCGACCCGACCGACATCACGCCGTACTGGGACGAGTACTACGTTGGAGAGACAGAGATGCTTTTCAATCGTACGGAAGCGGGCGTGCCGGTGGTCATGCCCTTTAGAACCGATCCAGGGTTGCTTCAGCGATGCGCGTGCGTCTCTTCGTTGTTGCATGTATCCGTTTTGAATGCGGTGCTGATTTGATATAGGTTTTGGTCGACGGTGACGTTGATGACGGCACAGTGACCGGCATGAGGATGGCGTGAGGAAGAAAAAAGAAGGGGCGATGCGAATTGGAAAACAACCATAGGTAGAATCATCCTTGTTTGCCGTTTCGAACCCCTCGTTCGCTTTCTTGAGTTTGATAGTCTAAAGTATCATCTTGAACTCACAGAAAACCATCGTCATATTTCCATGTAAGATAATTCCGAGCGATGACACTTTAAAAACCTGGAAAGGATCGCCCGGCGATACCAAAAAATTGCCTCAAGACGGCTCAAAACCCAGACTTACGTATCGGCTTCGTTGTTCAAGACCACGAGCACCTCTGATGCATGCCTCCGAAGTCTATCAATACCTCTCCAAAACGCCCTCGTCTCACACTCGTCAAAGTTACTCTCACGCGGTACATCGTTCTGAATCTCCACACACACCTCGCCCGCATGCCCTTCCGCAGCGAGCCACACACACAATCCGTTCACCCACTCCTTCCACCGCGCTGGCTCTGGTTCCTTCAAGACGATCTTTCTAACCGTTTTCCATGCACCCTCCATCAACACCCCCTGCGACTCCCAGTCCCCGGACCCACGACGACCGGCACCAGCAGCAGGCAAGGCAGGACCAGAGCCCACGAACCCCCAAAGGGTCGCTGCAAAACGAGCCACGTCCGTCCCTCCAAGAACGACCTCCTTTACGTTCGGAAACGCCTCCATGAACGTCCTCGTCGGCATCCTCGTCTCGAGCGCACTGTCATGTAGGTAGAGCTCCGTCACCGTCCCGAACCGGGGCGTGCCGTCCTCGTGAAAGAGATACCGTGCTGCACGATTCGAGTCGGGATCTTCGACGGTGAGGTCGTCGTGCCAAGGGATCTCGAGGCGTTTAAGCGCGGGTAAGGTCAGGACGCTCAGGAGCTCGCAATGATATCGGATGCCTGGTTCACGACGGTGGATGATGAGCGTCTCCAGCGAAGGAAGGGTCGCCCCCGGGGGCCGAACGGGAAAGTCTTCGTCGGGTTCGATGATGGGGCCATACAAGGCAAGGGTGCCCAAGTTGGGTGTGGAACGTAACAATGCGCACAGCGCGGGGAACTCCATAAGATAGGATGGGAGATAGAAGCCAGTTGTTGGACATTCTTCGGTTCGCAAAGTGAGTGATGTGAGGTTCTGCAGGGGAATGAATGGCCAATCGGATCGCCTTCGGCAAGCTTCCACTGGGAAGTGGTCGATTTCGAGATGGGCCAATGACGGTGCCCCGCCATTGAGGAATTGCATAAGGTAAAGGTTGCGCAGTCGATAGTAGTGGGTATAGATAGTATGCTTTGCTTTAAGAGACACGCTTGTCATGCGGGGCGTATGCAAATTTAACATACCCTTCATGACAGCGCAGACAACCGTATCCGATGCGTCCCACAATGAAAGGCTCCGCAAACGATGTGCGTGACCATGTAACGCACCAACGATAAACTCGAGGGATGCTTCACTGGAGTTGGCTTCATTGCACTCGGGCCAGTGGCAGAAGTTGACATCGACCTCGAAATTCCCCGACCGCTCGAGATAGGTATGTAAATGGTCATTCGGCGTGACAGAAGTCACGAAAACGCGTGTCCACAGTTTGGGCGTGCCAAGCACGGCGGCACGCCAGCTCTTGCACACGCCAGCAGCCACGCTCGGTAGGGGAAATGAATGGGCCGAATCCGGGACCCCAGTGAGCCCAAAGTTAAGTATGTGAATAAGAATTTCGTTGGGAAGGTACGAGACAGGGGAGAGTTGGATCTGCGTTGACCGTACGCGCTCTTTCGGCGTCAAGGAAACGTGCATCGTGGTGAAACGAGCACGAAACTCTTGCTCAAGAACCCACAATTCTATCTCATTTGGATGGTTGGGAATGATGGACGTGATATTGTGAGCCATCTAGATAGGGCCTGGATTCAACCCAGGATAAGATTGGGCTATCTGCGACGACCTACCTGTGGGATTTTGGGACCTAACTTGAAGTCCTCACTGAGTGCGGTGGTTGGGAGAAAGGGCGGCCGCAGAAACACGAGAACCGCGCAGCCTTTGTACTCCCGTCGGGCTGAACGTAAATTTTTAACGTACTTGCCTTATCATCCCCGAGGCAGCTTCCTCGCCCATTAGAAGATAGAACGGGGTTTGATAACGTATGGTACCTTGGCAAGCGCCAAACTACTGTGTCGTCAGAGCGTATGTACTACCGAGGGAGCGCTATGCATGAGTACGGCGATGCCAGCCTGGATTCAAGCGAACATGGAACATACTGGAACCGAAGAGTCTTCCGAAACCCAGGCCGAGTCAAAGGTCGCTTCTTAACAAACTCCTTGCTCAAAGTATGATAGTCCGTTCCAGGTCACCGGGATTTAGGAAACATTGGAAGAACTTGAACTGTAGGCAGGGGAGGGCCCAGAAGGAAGAGCGAGCTGAGTAAAGTGATCATCCATGTCAAGGCTCGTGTCAAGGGCTCAGGTGGGAAAATAAGCATGTAAATGTACATAATTTCCGACCTACGACTCGCGTGATTCCGGGGGTCAAGTGAGGGTCCGGCATCTTGCAGTCATACACCGTGTGGAATATAGTATTGAAGTAGTAATTAAAGTCGTGAAGATCGTGAAAACGTGAACAAGTCGTAAAAGCTGTCGAGCACCGTAAAGGTCTGAGAGGATGGTCCAAGATACCTTGTCTGGCAAGGCTGGAATACACAGCAAAGAAAAAAAAAAAAAAAAACGAAGCGGGGAAGGAACAAGATACAATAGATCAGGACGAAATAACACAGGGACTTTTGCCGGAGAGGAAGGATTAACAGGTATCAAGTTCGAGGCGAGAACATTCATCAAGGCAAGGACACGCATACCTTCCACAGCATCATCACCTATCGTTACGATAGTCTCCGCTCACGTTTATGGTCGGCGTACCCATCTTCCGAATCCCATCTTCCGAAACACAGCAACACAGATGGCACACGAGACCAAAATGACGCTGCAAGACAAACGTGCCACCGGTAAATGTCCGCCCTTCTTCTCCACGAGATTACGGTCATTCACTCCAGGACCACCACCATTGCGGGCCGGAGATCTGTCTTGGTCCTCTCGTCCATACGCACCTAAGTGTCCATAGGGAAACAGCCACCCCATTGCTCTTTCGACGAAAGAGCGCGCAAAGTTGCCGAAGGACATCTTCCACGTTCCAGCCGTGCCGCTCGTCCGGACACCCTCGACGGCGGTTTCGCTTTCAGATAGTTCTGCCGCTTCGGCCATCGCTCGTGACTTTGCCTCTGGCTGTCGTTGTCTCAATTCGAATTCAGGGGCATGAAGGGCATCGAGATGCGATACTCGTTTCAACTCAGCCTCTTGTCTGGCAGTGTCAGCTTCGAGCTGTTCCAGACGCAGCCTGAACGCGTCCACTTGCGCACGGGTTACCGCAATGGAGTCTTCTAATGTTTGCAGCGCACTATCAGAATCATCCTGCGGGTTCGAATCTGCTGGTATTTTGCCACGAGCGATACCAAGCACATCGCTCGCAGGATGATCCACGATACGCGCCTCATTACCGAGAGAACCAGTAAAAATGGCTGTGACAACTCGCTTCTCGGATTTTGCGTTCTTCCCACTGTTCCTAGTGTTCCCCCGTAGTCCCGATCTCTTCGACCGAACAAGGCTACTTCGACGCTGCTGATAGTCATCCTTCGGATGATCCGATGGTTCCGGTTTCATGACCAGAGGGGAGGGACCCTCTGCGTCTGCACTCTCCGAGGTAGGAATGCGCTTAACCGTCTCTCCCAAACCAATGTCGGCCTCCCATGCACGGGCACCTATCAAAGGGATGTCCGAAGACGATGCTAGCAAATCCTCAATGCTGGGCTCCTCCACCTCGTCTTCCACGGTTCCAAGTGACACATGGCTATACGGAGGGGGTGGTGTCGAAAAAGGTGGTCCCTGAACTACCGAAGGATCGGCTATTGGAGAAGAAACATTGTGATGTACCTCTTCATGCACCACGCATGATAGATCGGATGAAGACTCTGGTAAATCCTCGGCACCGGTGACGGATCCAAGCTCTGGATCAGTCTCGCTTTCAGACTCGGCCTCGCTCCCGCTTACGGATCCCTCCTCGCTCGCAGAGCATTCGCTGCCACTCGCGCTCGCACGTTCCCAGGTCTCAACGAGGCCTTTGACCTTGCCTCGGCGGCGCACACGCAGACGTGCGAGGTCCCTGTATCGTTGGGCAGATGCGTCAGAGACGGAGTTAGAACGATGTAATGTCACAGCTGGGGATGGTGGAAAGGCAGTTGTATGGGTCTCGAGATGCAAGCAGAGATCATCAACAGATACAGAAGCACCGCGGATGGCGTGAAATGGCGCGGAAGAACGCGCGGACTGGGCGTGGGCCTCATTGGAGCTGTCGGAGATCGAGTGTGAATGATACGAGTCGACGAAGATGGGTCCCCGCAACACGTCAGCGCGGAGGGCACTCGAGCGCTCAAGAAGCTGGGTCCGCTGCATGTCAGAGAGTGGCATGCTACGCGTGTGAAAGAGAAATCAGCAACGAGACGAGGCAATGGATAACAACGCACCCAGCAAGATCTACATCGGTGAGTCGAAGTAAATCACGGCCTGTGAGACCGCGTGTGCGGACGCACTCAAGCATGTCCATGAGGCCAGAGTCATCCTTGTCGGCATCACCGTCACTTAATCTGATAGACGTCTCGAGATAGTTGGTGACCTCGTCCGTGCCCCATTGCTTGGGGTTGGGTGGTAATCGGGGGTATAAGTCTGGTGAGGATTCCTGGTCGTGACTGCCTGCGTGTTTCTCTGTGATGAATTCGCTTGGCATCGTCTGGGCTCTCCGCGACCTATGCGTAGGTTTCGGTTGGTCCGAATCCACCGAGTCTGGGATTGGCAACGGTGCGGGTACGGTGCGACGTCCATCGGAGTCTGCTCCTTCTACCGAGGACAACGACGAAGAATGGCGGTGGGGCACTCTCGTCGTAACTCGGGGAGTAGAAGGGATGTAGTGGTGCCTCGTGTGGCTGGAAGAGTGTGGCGACGAGTTGGAACGAGACAAGAGCGCAGAGGACGTCGTCTTGATTGCGTACGGATGAGCATTCTGCTGGACGAGCGGCGGGTGTTTCTTTGGCGGTTCCGCTGGCGAGATGGGTCGACTCGCCATCGCCGACTCGGTGGCAACTCGACAAGTCAATCACGTGGACACCACAAGTTCTTGCCTCCAAACGACGACCCACTCTCCAGCATGAGGCACGCATGCTCCAATTCCTCAAAGGTCCCGGTCAACCCTCCATTCCCGATGTATATGGCGATGGTCAACTGGAATATTTCGAATGCTTGGCCACGTGGCGGAGCGTTTGGGATCAAGCATAGAAGAACAACAGAATGAAGACCACTCTTCGTATCCTGGATCAAGCAGTCCGTAGAATCCGAATTCACTCATTTCTTGTAATCCTGAATCGTGCACAGCCCGCAGCGTTACAACACATTCATTCGCTCGGAATCGTTCATCGTGATATCAAACCCTCCAATTTCCTTTGCGCTCACGATGATCCATCGACGATCAAACTCATCGATTTCGGTATCTCCAAGCCTTTTTCTTGCGACACCCCTGATCAGAGTACGACCCATTGAAGGACCGCCGACACATCGTAGGGTCTCTTTATTGGGCCAGCCTGAACTCACATGACGGTCAAGGTCTGCATGCATGATGACTTTTGCAGGAACGTCGCTATATGACATCGTAGATCTCGGTCCACACGATGACCTCGAGTCCCTGTCCCTAGTCGCCCCTTTCCTTCTTCGAAGAAATCTGCCCTGGAAACCTCCCCCGCGGGAGGAATTACAAATACAGTCACAGGAGGTCGCTCGGGTCTTGAAATCAAGGTGCTCAGCCCAGATGTTGTTTACAGACCTCCCTTGCTAGTTCGCAGAGCTCCTTGATCATAGTCGTTCCTTGATATATAGTCAACTCCCAGATTACGAAACGTTTAGGACTTCGTTTGTGGATCTTGCCAGACGGCCAGGCTGTCTTCCCTGTGACGGACCACTCGATTGGACATCGTGCGGCCACCATGCTACGAGGCTAGTCCTAGACGAGCCTATTGTCTCGGTTCCTGAAGACGAAGACGAAGAGGACAGTGACGAGGACGACGAGGACAGCTATTTTGGCATGGACATAGACATCTGGGACCGTCAAGGAGAGAGGGATAAGGATGTGACCCTACCGGCATAGCTAGAGTTCGATCTGGATAGTATTATTCAGTGATTGAGGCAGTGGAAGAGAATTGAACCGCATCACCTAAAATAACAGCATCGAACAATAAGGAGGGAAAGCGGACAAAGACGGGTTTGTTCCTACCATCTTACGACTATTTGGCGCCTACCAGTAGCAATGGGCCGCACTCCTCTTAGCGATCTGCAAGTTGGTGATCTAATTTACGCGGATGTCCTCATCGACGTTGCAGATCTCGCATATCCTCAATCGACAACCGAAACGACGACGAAGTAAGATGATCTAGAACATTAAGAAAAAACCAGGCTAACTTGCTTCTTTGTCGGACGAAAGTATCAAACAAAGGAGACCGGTCAGACGCATTTGTATCGTGCTGGAGGCCGGCGCAACCGACGTTAAAGTGACCTACATAGCGAGCTTTCATGAGAGCACCATGCTACCCCCTGCATTGGATAAGTACATGTGGTATCCCTTTTGGCCCGCTGTGAGGGAGGGATATTTAGATCCGCTTCCACCGATCCCGGATCCCAAAGGAATTAGAGCTGGGTGGGCTTCGCTTCGAACAATGCATACAATCACCGACCCGTATCCAGTAAGCTTGTCTTGCCACGACTCGACTGCGACGCCCTTGGGAATTGACCAAATTGAAGGTAAAGCTTTATGGGACAATCTCTCCCGAAACGGCCCGACTCGTCAAAGAGAGAATGTACAATCAGTATTACTACTGAAGTACTGAAGGACAAGTGATGGTGGAAATTGATGGCGGAAAGAAATGACCGGATGAAGGCTTATCTATGCTTATAGATTCTGAGCAGCCATGTACATGTTAATGAAAATCTGGCTTGTCCTTTGAGATACATTCTGATGGGACAGTCCTGGCGTGACGGATTTACTGGCTGCTAGCACCCAATCTCCGAAAGGGACAGTCTTCGAATGGGCTCGCGCGCTACCTCTCCCTCACCAGTTTCATGTTGATCCCTTGCTGACTTTTTACAACATGGCAGATGCAGCTGGCCTTCGTGGCATGGCGACTCAGCGAGAAGGTGGGAAAATGCTGTACGGAGAATACTTCAGCGCGAACAACTCCATGGATACATGGAGAATGAGAACTGGTAGTTTTCCAGTACGAATAGTTCAATGAGCGAGTGATGATTAATGATTGACGAATCTAGAAAGCTAGCTTCGTGGGGTGTGTGGTCCGAGCGGAAAGTCGTCCATCTGCGTCATGTCACGTGACCGGTGGATGAGATGAAGAGCGAGAAATTGTCGAAAACAATTCGTAGATTCGGACCTGACCTTCTGAGCGCTCGGAGGGTCTGATCGAGCTGAAAAGAGGACCCGATGCAAGGAAACGACGGGCGAGAAGAGACGGGCACGAAAAGACCAAAGCCGAGGCTAGAATTGACTCAGGAGTGATTCGGGAGGTGCGTGCGTGCGCAAAATGATGGATGGATGTGGAGAGAACGCGCGCGGAGTGAGGGAACGAAGGAAAGAGCTTGAGGAGAGGTTGGGAGACGTGCGATCCTTGATATACCTCGGGTGATAGCTGATTGTCTATGAAAGAAGCATCGCACGTGATGTGAAAGGTCACACTCTTGAGGCGTCACAGTCACGAAGGTGTCAGGCGTTCGCTGCCTCACTCTTGTCTAAGTTGTCTCAGACCGGCCACGCTGGATGGCAGCGATTCACACAAGTCATCAACTCCGTTTCGACAGGACACAAGCTCTATCGTGTTTCTGGCCCTGGCTACAGGGGCCAAGATAGCGATCAAGACCTCACAGAGAAAGCTGTCGATTTCATCTTCAGCCAAGGCATCGACAGTATCATCGGTTTCAACGAACACGAATACAAGGAAACGGAGAAAGAGAGACTGGCTCATGCAACACCGCCGATTCAGTACTTACACCTCAAACTTCGGGACTTCAAGCGATAAGGACGTGACCCTACCCGCGCAGCTAGAGTTCGATCTTGACAGTGTTATTCCACTGACTGAAGCGTTGGAAGAGAATCGAACCGCGCGACCTAATTATAACAGCGTCGAGCGACTAGGACGGAAAGCGGACGAAGATGGGCGTGTTCCTGTCACCATAGGACCGTTTGGCGCTTACCAGCAGCAATGGGCTCGACCCCCATTCCTCTTCACGATCTGCAAGTTGGTGATCTAATTTACGCGTACGTCGTCATCGACGCTACAAATCTCGCATATTTTGAATCGAAAACCGAGACGACGGCGACTCGGAAGTAAGATAACCCAGAACATTGCAGTAAGACTTGACTTGCTTCTTTGTCGGACGAAAGCACCAAAAAAGGGAGAGCGGTGAAACGCATTTGTATGCTGGAGGCCGCGCAACCACGTTCGAGTGACCCATATAGCGGCCGTTAACGAGAGCACCATGCATTGGATAAGGACACGTGGTACCCCTTTAAGCCCGCTGTGAGGGAGGGATAATTAGATCCGTTTCCACCGGTCATGACGGACAAAGGGATTAAAGCTAGTCGGGCTTCGCTCCGAAGAATGCATACAATCATCGACGCATATCCAGTAAGTTTGTCTTGTCTCGACTCGACTGCGACGCTCCAGGAATTGATCAAGCTGAAGCGCTTTATGCGGAGACGGTCGGAATGTGTCAGTATTACTACACAGATGACGGGTGAGATTGATGGCGGAGAGAAATGGCTAGATGAAAACTTACCTTGGCTTATCGATTCCGAACAGCCATGTACATGTAATATGAATTTCTGGCTTGGTCGACGAGATACATTCTGACTGGGACAGTCCCGGGCCTGCCGTGACGGATTTACTGGTACCAGCACCCAATCTCCGAAAGGGATAGTCTTCGGAATGGGCTCGCGCGCTACCTCTCCTTCCCCAGTTTCATGTTGACCTCTTGCTGACCCTTGGCAACATGGCAGACGCAGCTAGTGCTGGATGGCAGCGATTCACACAAGTCATCAACTCCGTGCCGACCGGACACAAGCTCTATCGTGCTTCCGGCCCTGGCTACAGGGGCCAAGATAGCGACCAAGACCTCACAGAGAAAGCTGTCGATTTCCTCGTCAGCCAAGGCATCGATAGTATCATCAGTTTCAACGAACACGAATACAAGGAAACGGAGACAGAGAGACTGGCCCATGCGACACCCCCGATTCAGTACTTGCATCTCAG
>JBBPLQ010000404.1:4307-23751 GCA_038089855.1 Royoungia palumana
CAGTCGGAACCTAGACTCTGAAAGTGTGTCTTCGACGTTCCGTCATGTACCGACGAGTGACATCCGTGGATATTGGCGACTCCACAGAGGGAGTCCGCCTCGAAGCTGTAACATTACTGATTTTGCACGTGTCGCATCATGGGTCATGCTACTTATCATAAGAGAGATGCATACGTTTAATGTGAGAGGTCATAGGCTTGGAGCAACGGAGGACGGAAGTAAGTACGAGATATCATGATCGCTCCGATCTTCGTTTTCTTCTCAGAACGACGCACACTAATTGATTCACCGGTCGCAATGGATGCCTATTGACGGACGGTGAGAACACGGCAATTCGCCTAACTCGGTGAAGACACGCACGAGTCGACGGTAGTTCCGAGTCAAGTCACGCGTGATGGCTAGCCACAAGATGTCTTCGGACTTCCCCATCGCAAACGTACTCGTTGATGTTTCCTCAGAAGGTTTGCTGCCTCGAGACCCAAGGCTCCACCTGGCAGTGTACTCAGGACCAAACTATATTCACGTTTAAGCGGTGCAAGTAAGGTAGTAAACGTAAGCTGCCAGCGTATAGGATACAGAGGTGCAAAGTCTATCCAACGAAACTTGTGTCATGTGGTAAAAGGAGGTAATACGGGAAACAAAAATATGGCATACCAAACAATGGTCGTTCTCAACTAAATTTGTAGGGTCATAGTAGTGTTATTGGGCATGCTCTTCGCCAGTCGTCTTTTGACAAGTCTTGTCGCTCGCCAAGCGCGCCATCACTTTTTCCATCTCCTTCTGCCAATCGGCAGTCAGGCAGATATATATGCCGACTGACGCAGCAAGCGTCATCGCGGCGTTAAGACCCCACCAGAGGCCATAGAGGCCAAGATTAAGCTTAAAGGTCAGCCACAGTCCGAGGGGACAACCAAGGACATAGTATGCACTATCAACAACCATAGGTAAACGGGTCAAAAGCAATCAAAGCGTGGTGTGACTTACCTGATGTTGAGCAGCGCGCCCAAGGTCTATAGTGTGTCAATATTGTATATATCACTCGCCAGGCATTATAGCTCATACCTGCTTTCCTCGCGCACGCAATATTCCAGAGATAACGGCTCCACAGTCGTCAGGGATGTGTACGAGTGCCACCAAGGGCAAGACGGCAGCAACAAGTTGTACAACCTCTGGTGAAACGGCAAATCCCTGTGAACCACCTTGCCAGACGCCACTACATCAAGCCACATACCAGGATCGCTGTTGAAAAGGTATCCCCACGTCTTACGGCAAACGAGGAGGAGGGAGCTAAAAACACGGGTTGACAAGTTGACACCATAAAAGAGGAAAGAAGCAAACCTTAAGAACAATGCGAGAGTGACGGCAAGCACGATGGCAGTATTCGCGGCTATTCCCGCGCGCTTTGCTCTCTTTTCCCCGAGGAGATTGCCAATCCTATCTATGCGTATCAGACTGAGGATGCGTGGGCGGAAAATTTGATCACACCGAACGGAGGTCGCAATTCCTAATGCATATGGGGCTTGGAACGCACAGGCAGTGGTATTGAGGAGAATGGACTGCGCAGCCAACGATACAGGTCCGAGGCTAAAGGCTGTCTCAGTCGCAGCTTCGCATTACGGTCAATCACCTTCGAGGTACTCACAAGCTAGCGGCAACTACAAGAGGAGTACCGTCAGTCGAATTAGTTGGGCAAAGATGTAGCGGTGTTACGTACGCCCGACGAGCTCCCATGACCACCACTCTGAGGCAAATTGGCCTGGAGATGCGTGCTAAGTAAAAATATAACGTCGAAGCATGAAAATACTGACCAACACTGCCCAAGCACAACCAAGCCAATGGGCCTAATGAGGTAAAGCATCGCATGGTGATTGGATGCCAGGCTGTCTTCTCGACATAAAAGATACCATAGATAATGGATGCAATAGAAATAAGATTATATGAGATAGATATCGCTATTGGAGCTCCAATGTACCCAAGGCGGACAGGATCAGGTCCCCATACTAGATGAGATGAGTTATCAATGCCCATCAGAGCATTACACATGTCGAGTGACTCACCAAGAAGGTAGCACAAAAGAGCATTGATTGGTGCAACACAAGTAATGATCCGTGCTGGTACGTCAAACAACCCTTGAAGACGAATTCAGGTTTTCGTGGATTTCTTATTCTTTGGCCTTACCTTGAGCTTGAAAATAACGGCTAAGCTGACTGTCAAAATAGATACTAGTCGTCTCTGCGAGGCAACTGACCGAGAGATACAATTGAACGCGTATGCTGGCAGACAGAAAGTGGCCCATTGTAAGTAAGTGCCGGCCAATCTCGCCACCTCCGGTTCTTGCCTTAGCGCCAGCAAAAGGGCTTCACCGTTGAGCCATACTATATAAATTGGCTAGTGACATTGAGAATCTCGAGACTATTCAATCGGACGCATACACTCACAGCTAGTAGTATGACCTGAAGGACAACTAATGTTGAAGTTAGTACGTCCATTCCGAGATTTATCGACATGTGCATACCCATGCGCTGAGTCCACAATCCGACGAGCTGCGGCTGATCCGAGGTCCACGCGCTCGGCAAGATAGTGTCTAACGTGCTGGCCATGCCCTGAATGATACTCAGTCCAGAGACATTTGCGGTCATGTATCCTAGTGTCGCAGCGGCAAGGGCAATCGTAGAGATGTGTCCGATTGAGATCACCGACGCCATGAGAATGCTGTGCTCAAACACATGGGTACTATAATAGCTTGCTTGAGCGGACAAGCGAGCTAGGTAAAGTGAGAGGCCAACGAACCCAAATACTGGCAAAGCATACTTGCTCAGGATCTTGGCTTCCTCCCAGGCAACCGCGGTGTCGCTACACCCGCCGACTTCTGCGCATTCGTCACGTTCTTGGATGCGGGGTATCGGGGGAGCAAGGAGAGGGGTCGATTCCGAAGGTGACGCCTCCAGACCGGAACTTAAAGTAACGGGGGACTCGGAAAGACGAAAAGAACGGTAAAGCTCGGTCTTTGTAGACTGAGTGGATGCGCGGGATCTATGACATTCTTCACCGTCGTCACCGGAGAAGGTTTCGTCGGCGGTGCGACGTCCATCGCGGCTGGTTGCAAAATGGGCAAGGATGGCGTAGTCGTGAGGGACGGACGAAGGAGAACCGGAAAGACGTGCCATTGAGCCGCAACGAAGCACCCGCAAGACGAAGGGGCTATAAAGGAAAATCGAATGAGGCAACGAACCTTCGGGAAAATAATATTTTCGGAATCACGAGAAGGCACGACGGAATACCACATGAAGGTTCCTGCAAGACTATGCCGGATCGGGTAGACAACGCCTCGCATCGAACCCCTTTGCCGCGGACCGGCAAAACACAGTTGACAGTAATATTAGATGTCAACGTCATGCAATGCCAGCGCGAGCCATCGGGAGCTCTAGAAGTCTGCAGACTTGTCCGTCCAGCTTTCCGGTATCACTTTTGGTAAGGCTGTGGTTGCGGTCCGACCGCACTGGCACAGATGTTTGCCACCGTAATGAATATGTATGTACACAACGTTCTCGACTTGTTCTAGTGTCCCTGCATTCCTGTTTTCGCGGCGCAACTCGAAAGTACGTTGGCATGCGACCTGCATCCCTTTTATGTTCTGATGATAAATACTACATCGGGAGGCGCAACGTATGAGCGATTTATCTCCGCACGTGAGGTTCTCCGTGAAGTGGGACAGAAACTTATCAGGACCTGGGAAGGGAGAATATACCCGCTTCGGATGCTGGCAGTGATTGGCGTGGAGTTGAATTCGAAATGTCCGCTGGCACTTCTCGAACCCGGCCAACCGCAACTTGTGACTTGATGTGACATGGACAGCTTGCGGCTTTCCGGGCCAGATGAAATTGGCTTCTTGTTCGCTTCCTCGGTCAAGGTTCTTTCCGGTGACATCGCTTGAATACAATTGCCACTCAGAGCCGAGCCGGCATGCACTGCAGAGTTACAATTAGAATACACTGGCAGCGCTTTCCACGTACTGGACCACATCGCACGGTGTCAGGAAGATCGAATAAAGAGTGGAAAATCAGATCGGCAGCAGCCAATTACTTGTTGGAAAGGAGCACCAACGGTGACGCATATTATATTTTTTCCAAACAACTTCGGTCCGCGAGATTAACTGACTCGAATCTAATTTGACATGCGAGGCAACGCTTTCTCGTTACGACGTTGTCGCAGGCCCAAGTGTCCTCACAGCATGACATCGTAGCAGAATCACTCACCACAAGCCATACCAAACAGCATCGGAGAAAATCTCGATGAGGACTGATATCGCCAACTAGGAGTAATACCTTCAAGGAGAGCACCAGATAACGTGTACGTGGAAGAACGCAACAGGCATGATGAAGACTTGAAGGATTCCAGCTTCTCGCTGCCAATGTATCGAAGAGCGGCATCTAGTGCCAAGATTTTTTCGCCGGTGGAGTTACTTTAGTCTCCAGAATCTGTAAAGAGTATTGAGGCCTGGGGCCGTAGCGTCGTATATTTCACATCGAATTTCTCAGATCTGGAACTGAGAATGACTGTCTTTCCGATGGGATTTTAGAATGGGGACCGAGTGACAGTCCTAAACAATCCAGCGTCGGCGTTTCTGAAACTTCACATCAAGTCGCACCCCGGCACTGCATCGAAACGTCTTTCATTGCGCCATTATCTACATAACGAGGGGTAACACCGAATGTCAGTAAAGCATCCTATATTTACCCACCCGAAATTCGTGGGACCATCAACTATCTTCCAGGTCATTAATGGTCATATTCGCTTTCACACACCTGTTCTTCATCCCGCCGCCCCTGTTGGTATGCCTTGTCCTCCGCCAGTCGCGCCATGACTTTCTCTACTTCCTGTTGCCAGTCCGTCGTATGGCAGAGATATGTTCCCAAGATGACGACCCACGCCATTGCGGCGGTCAGACCCCACCATAACCCAAAGAGCCCCCACTGGTGCCTAAATGTCAACCATAGACCGATCGGGAGACCGATGCAGTAGTATGCGCTTTTGTGGCCCGCATTGACCCATTAATATTTCAACGTTGTCAACATCCAGTCACACATCATCGACTTACCCAATATTGATCGTTGCGCCCAACGTCTGAGAATGGGGGATTTATTTAGTTAACAAAGGTTATCGAAGATGACCCGAAGGCCCACACCTACCTGTTTACCCCGTGCTCGAAGTATACCCGAGATAACAGCGCCCCATTGGTCAAAGATTTGTACAAGGGCCAGGACGGGAATAACAGCTGCCACCAGCATCACGACCTCTTGGAAAAAGTCAACTCTCAATGAGCGATTGGGCAGCCAAGTCAGGCAGCTTACCAGGATCACTATTGAACATGTACCCCCATCTCTCTCGGAACGTCAAAAGGATGCCGCTGCAAGATGACGGTCATTTAGAGAATTGCAACAAAAAAAGTGCGAACCTCTGGAATAGTGCGAGAAAAATGGAAAGAAGCACGGCAGCGTTCGCAGCAAACCCGGCACGAGTCGCGTTCTTTTCTCCCAGGAGATTTCCGATGCTTTTCAAAAAAGTGACCGATCAGACTCGAAGTGCTCCTGTCCCGGAGATGCAACTCACCGAACGGAAGTAGCAACTGACAAAGCAAATGGAGCTTGGAAAGTGCTCGATATTGTAGAGATTAACACGGATTGTGCTGCCAACGGTGTTGGTCCGAGCCTGAAGAAATTGGCTAAGTGATAGATCCACACAAAAGTTGTGAATACAGCATACAAGCTGGCAAGGACTAACGATAATTTTGTCATCAGTCATCATTAACATAAAATACACGACGTACGTCCGACGAGCTCCCAGGACCACCACTCAGAAGCAACTTGACCTGTGTGTGGGAACACATAGATCGATGATGAACAGCGGATATTATAGGAGGTACGCACCAATGCTGCCCAAGCTTAACCTTGCCAAGGAACCTAAAGAGGTCAAGCATCGTGACGAGATGGGATGCCAGGCTGTGCGTTCTACAAAGAACACGCCATAGATAACGGATGCGACAGAAATTAAATTATACGAGATGGAAGTCGCGATCGGAGCTCCGATAAACCCAAGGCGAATTGGATCAGGACCCCAGACTGAAATACACCATCAAATTATATATGTAGCTATCAGATGGGTAGCTCACCAAGGAGATAACTCAGAAGTATGTTGATGGGTGCCACGAAGACAATAATGCGTGCAGGCACGTCAAACAGTCCTTGACAGCGGGATCGGGACGCCTCAGTCACATGGAGGGTCAAGATCATGGCACCTACCCTGAGCTTGGAAATATCGGCTGAGGCGGCCCGTCAACGTCACATGCGACGAGGAGAGAAGAAAGACTCACCGAGAAATGCAATTAAAGGCATACGCCGGAAGACTTAATGACGCCCACTTCAAATAGATGCTGGCATATCTAGCAACCTCCGGATCTTGCCTGAGTGCAAGAAGGATGGGCTCGCCGTTGAGCCAAATCACATAAATGGGCTAGTAAATGAATGTTATGACTGTGAAGCTTCGCGTCCGCAAATACAACACTCACGACCAATGCGACAAGTTGGAGAACAACTATGTGGCAGAAGGGGTGAGCATTATTACACAATTTCGAGTCATCTTTCATAAGATTGATCACTAAACATACCCATGCGCTGAGTCCACAACCCTACGAGCCGGGGCTGATCCGAGGTCCAAGCGCTTGGCAGAACTGTGTCTAAGGCACTAGCCATACCCTGAATTATACTGAGGCCGGAAACGTTGGCTGTCATAAAGCCAATCGTGGCGGCGGCGAGGGTGGTGGTGGATATATGCCCGATAGCAATTACCGAGGACATGATGATACTATGCTCAAATACTTGCGTACTTTTGAGAAGGCTTAGCGAAGACATACACCAAGAAACACAGTTATACGAACCCGAATACGGGAAGAGCATATCTAATGAGCGTGATTGCTTCTTGCCAGAATGTGAGCCAAGCAACACGGCAGGTCCGCCGTGATACATCGTTGGATACGAGCAAGGACGTCGTCTCCGAAGGTGATGACTGCAGGCCAGAATCTACAGACCATATTTTTGCATCTTTTGGGGTAAAAAAGTCCAAAAAGGATATCAAAGAGTATTTTGTCACGGATGGCGTCGAATGGGAAGGCGATGTCTGTCCATTTGCGCGCTCAGCTTGGTACTCGGCTCCCACTACGGCGCTGGCATCTCGGTTCGGACGATCCGAATAGCGTGTCGAAATGGCACTGTCTAGAAGGCGGGATGAAGGTGTGCCCGACACGCTAGCGTCCGTCATGATGATCTGGATGAAATAGACCGCTGCACGGTGAGCGCAACAACGGGCTAGGAAGACCAGAAGAAAAACAAGCAGAAGCAGCCCCACCCTGCGAGAGGTGTGAAATTTTCCGGTTTCTTTGTTCTCAGATTCTCGTACAAAATTGTGGCAGCCGGAGGAAAAATTTTGGTGCCGGATGTCACGCGAATACAGCGGGAATGATCCGGTAAGTACATTGCATGTTTTCATCTCACAACGCCGCGATCTTCTTATCATGCGGTTGAGTCACCAACTCACCTGCAACGGCGAGAATTTCTTCCCTCACACCACAGTGGCTTCAATCACCTGCATGGCATCCGAAAGCATCGACAACTTACCATGGATGCCAACTGAGTTGTCGTCAATATAACTTGTCAAGCACGACGGGCCCCGAAATACGCCGCTTCAAGTCCGAGAGGTTGGCGGCGCACGGTGACTCACGAAAGCGCGAGCCTGAGACTCGGAAGACTCGACACATGACCCAGATCGTACGACATCATGATCATGATCAAGCCAGTATCATCGCCGCCTCGAGCTGCGTACTCCCCAAGGGCAATTGCCAGAGCCGTTTGTCGACGTTATCACTCTCCTTTCCGAGTTTACACCGCTAATCCGACTTGTAATTCGACTACAAAAAGTCAAAGGAGTTGCAGGGTTAGGTGGTCGTACGTGCGACGTTTGAGCGGTGTCGGCAAATCGATGATGGCCGTGATCAGAAGTTGCTGCGCACGTACAAGGATGACTCAGAATTGTCTCTGCGCTCACGTTACACAGCAACAGTTCGTCCTCTTGCATTCGAGTAATCTGACACAAAATGGTACACAGAAACCAGATAACTTCCGGGTCATAACAACTGAGTCGATAACCAGCGAATGGCCCACATACACGCACGGGACCGGTTCTTGGATCAACAATATTATAGCCTTGTGTTCTCAACGCCCGTCTGCGGAAAGACCGTAGCTCGACTCACTGACTGTAGTCGGATATCGTACTCCCGCACTGCTTTGAACTAACAAGTTAAGTGTTCCTGAAGGCCCCGCCACGCTTCTCCAAGAAACATATGTTTCCCGTTGGAGAGACCTCGGTCTATGTTATGAACTGCGAAAGCCAAGCTCTGAGATCGGGTCCGTGCACTTCGAAACCCCTGAGACTTTCTTTGTCATCCTTCGTATACCCTATTGCCGTCTCGTCTTATTTCTCTTTTTCCCCGGTCTTGAGCTCGTCTGTTCTAGGTAATACCCTTTTGTCGAGCCTGTTTTATAACTTAGTCGTCTGTTCTAGTATCCAATGCAGCGTCCGTGCGGCGGGTTCTAGCGAACCTGACAGTCTAGGCAGTGTTCATGGGAGGAGTGTCAGCTGACTCGGACCTGAAACGCGATCACGTGACACTAATTTTTCGGTCATTCTTCGCGTCTGAGGAACAGAGATTCGAATACCCTTGTCAGGACATGTACTAATTTTCGCGAAATGAGGTCAATAACAACCGACGACGACGGCACCGAGTGGTCCTTTGAAATTCTCGAGGGCGACTGTGTTAACGTTCTCACAAAGCCGATCAAACAAACACCTCCAACAAGCACTGTCAACAAGCAGGCTTCTGAAGAGTAAGTCTCGCGATGAACGCGCTTTGTACGCACTTCATCAGTCGAGCATCGCACCTGTACAGAATTCATCCTTTCTTCTTGAACGACTTCTCTACGAAGGTCTCAATCTCGGGAGCCGATTCCGTTGATCACAGAACAACGAAACGCACTCTTGATGCGGTGCGACCACCTTTGCAGGTACCTCCGCTATACCCAGCAATTCCCACTGAGTAAGTTCATTGTCCTTCAAAACGACAGTTGAATCCATGTTTTAGCAGTAATCTTTCGAGTGGATCTCGTCAAGACAATCTCTCTCACGAGCAGGTCCCACTGCAGAGGGCATTTAGCTTTCCAAAGCTAGGTGAACCACTACCACTTGCGAGGGACACGTCATTGGGTTTGCCGAAGCAGAGCGTCTCAACGAGTGATGTCAGTGAAGAATCGTCGCTTCCCGTGTATTCCTGCATGGAATACCAAAACGTGCCGGCTATAGTATACACCAAGTCTGAAAGCGAGGCGAACAGTCTTGTGCAGAGTTTGAGAGGGTGAGGTGGCTTCTGAGCCATGTCTCCAACTATCAAGCTGAGTTTTCCCCCAGACCTCTGGGTTTTGACCTCGAATGGCGCGTCATGTGGCATACTGGTGCTCAAGAAAGAAGGACAGCCCTGGTCCAACTATGTGACCGTCACACGATCTTGCTCATCCAAGTCAGTAGCATGAAAGGTGTGTTTTCAGATTTATACTAGTTTTGTCTATTCTTGACTGATTTTTATGGCAGGGTTTCCTCTGAAAGTCCTAGTTAGTATTGCATCCCCTTGTCAAATTATTTTCCACCCTGACACACGAATAGGAAATTATCGAGTCAGCAAAGGTGGTGAAAACCGGCGCTAACATCATGAGCGAGTCTCATAAATTACTCTGCTTCTCGTTGAAAATACTTACACATCATGTCTGCTAGATGATGGCGAAAAGCTCTACCGAGACTTTGGGATCCGAGCCAAAGGCCTTGTGGAGCTTGGCGCCTTTGCCACCCAAGCTGATACTAATTTCCGTTCAGTATACAATCGGAACATCGTCAGCCTCGCTAAGATGGTTGCAATGTACCTTCACAGAACGCTTCCCAAGGGTAAAGTGCGTACTTCGAACTGGGAAGCTAACCTCTCAGATAAAATGATCAAATGTAAGGCATGCATTGTCATTTTTGTTGAATTTTCGACGCAACTAGCACGGTTTTTCTTCCTCGACATCTAGATGCAGCAAATGATTGTCACTGCGCACTCATGGTGTACGACAGACTACAACAAATCGCCGACCGGGACGGCAAGATGATCGATCCATCCACATATTCGTATCAAGTGAATCCTCGTTCGTTCAAACCGAACGCAGGGTCTTATGCAACCGTCAAGCAGGATCTCCACCACCGGGTGGTGTCGGTGTCATCAGTACCCCATTACTGCATACCCGAACCCCCCCGACCGCAACAGCTTCGTGCATATAAGCTATGGCACATTGACAAGATGCCGCTTGATCAAATGTGTAAGGAACTCCGGATGGGCGGTAGAGTCGAGCCACTTAAAGAAAGCACAGTCATGTGAGTATCTATTCTCTCGTCCCATACTACCTTCTGGTGCGTGAACAGTCATCGTGCTCACTTTTTGTGCTCCTACGCGTGTCCCACACGATAACGCATTTAGATCATACATCGTTGGGGCTTTGCAGGCAGATCCAAGACTACCCTTCAATATGGGGGACCTTAAGTCGCTCGTGCTTATGGAGGCGAGCAGTTGGCAGCGACACCGACAGTGGTTTGAATCGCGAGAGTGAGTGGGGGTGCGTTTCCGTTGTCCTGAGTATGCTTCTATCTTTATCCCATATTCAACCGCATCTCGGTGGTATCAGCAGTTGGACGAGTTGCTACTGTTTTTCTGTTCTTATTTCGTGGAACATACTTGGTGATTTATGACGCTACTCGCACATAGTATATGATCATATCTGCTGAAAAAAGCTGACCTGGAATGTTGTATGCATAGGGAAGTATGAACTACCTGCATACCTCGTCACCCTTCACGTCGTCTACTTCACAGTCCGGCTCCTGACGAGAGCCGCAAAGGGGTTCTCCATTCCATTTCCTTTGCGTATGCGGAAAAAGTACATGCCCAAAAACATGAACAAGACCTATCGACGCCACGAGCAACGTCAGGCATTCTCGACCTACCCGATATGAACAAATCGCTCACGTTGAACGCAGTCGCCTCGACCACGACACCCAAATCCCTCCAGTGATGTCCATACGAAATGTTGTAAACCAGCTGCATAAATTCGTCTGTCGTCCGGAATGGACAAAAGTGACAGTTGGTCGTCGCATGACATTTGGTTGCCACATTCGCGTTGGCGAGGTAGCCGCCTGCAAAGGAAATGTACGGGTCCATGTAGGCACTACAGCTCATCTTCAAGGGTGGGTTGATCGTGACAAGCTCGTTGGTGGCACAGGTGATCAATTGGTGCCCGATGGCTGTGTCAAGAAGGATGTGCTTGTCGTCTGGCGCTCCGTGTAGACGACGGAAAGACTCACATTGGCCTAGTAAACCATCGACCATATAGGTCAAAGGAGATGCATGGTACATCCATTTCCACCACCCCAATCGAGAGTACCGTTGTAGGACGCCAGTACTATTATTACCCGTTAGTAAGAATGAGACATGCGGATTGGAGACCAACACATACAAGATGACGGCGAATGAGAACAAGGTAGTGAACAACGTGGATGCAACAACCACGGTGGGAGAAACTACTGCAGCAGCCATCGCGAGGGTAGTGTAGTACACCGGATATACGAGGCCAAAAAGGAGGTAAGAGAAGCCAGCGCGCAAAGGGTCGAAACCACTTGTCCAATACCAACAGATGAAGAAGAGGGAAGTCCCAAGCACGTTCCACGGGATTTCGATAAGAATTTGTGAAGTCAGGAATGCCGTCCAAGTGAACGTCCTCGAAGGACGCTCTCGAACCTCATAGACAGTTTTACTTTCTATGAACCTGCCTTGTAATTGTTGTCCTATTGGTATGCAGATCATAAGCGACAGGTAGATCGACTGAATGCAATATTAATCAACCTCCTCGAGGCTTGAAGATCCGGCAAAAAAAAGTACGTACAAACAGCTTATCCTGGCAACCTTGCAGAGAATTCGATGATTGATGAAACGTGAGTCCCATGAGAATCCCAGCAATAAGGCAGACACCCAGTTTTGAATAGATATACGTAGGACTTCGCCAGCAACATACGGTACCGCGCCAAGTGAGCAAAATGAGTTGCTTCACCCAAGAACTCGCAAACTCGGAATGTGTTCCCGTGTTCAAAACACGGCGAGATCGTCCCTCTTTGTGAATCTGCTCTATTTCGGTTTCCAGTTGGGCTGCTTCGGGAGAATCCTTCCATATCTGGTTCCAGTCAGTGGTACACGTTGCCGTCGCTCCCGCTCCTATGACGTCCAACATGTACTCGGCCCTAGCGACATGCATATGCTCAAGCAACGATATGCATTCGATCAAAGATCACTCACGGATTTGCATCTTCAGCACAATGAGGAGCTCCATTCCGTTGAAAGTAGTCGATCATCGTCATAGACCTCTCGCCAATATCACCAAAGTAGACCATCTGCCCACCTTTCCGGAGTAACAGCAACCTGTCAAATAGCTGGAAAAGTTCAGCAGAAGGTTGGTGTATCCTATATATTCGTCCATAAATAGCTCCATATAAAGTGATATAATCGAGGACCCACGTGCATAGAATAGCCTGTCCATTGTCTGCGAGCTCTCGAAGGAAAGTCACAATAGCCCAAGCAGACTGAGAGTCAAGACCAGAAGTAGGTTCGTCGAGGAAAAGCAGCAGTTTCGGCTACATCAAGTTGTTACAAACCACACACAACATGGACGCGGATGTTGCTACCTTGGCAGCCAGCTCGACACCAATAGTAGTGCGTTTTCTGTGTTCGGCGTCAAGCGAACCAACGATTGCATCCGCGTAGGCTTCCAAGCCGCATATTTCGAGACACTTGCCGACACTAATCGAGAAAGCACGGTTATTGGAAAAGGTGTGGAGTAAATATTGGTTGAAACCATACTAGGCTTCCTTCTCGGCAGTTGAAACAGAGGCTGGTTGTCGAAGGTTGGCCGAAAAAAGAAGGGCTTCGTGAACAGTACTCTCCGGAATATGGGTATCCATTTGTTGGACGTACGCTGTCTGGGCCTGAAAATCCACCGGAAGCGACTGTCCGTTGACCATACAATTACCCCGGACCACACCAGTCGAAGTTTGCTGTGCGAGTACATTCAACAACGTTGTCTATGAAACCACGCTGACGATCAGCTAGCTATCCTGCTCGCATGCGATTAATTCCGACCTTGCCAGCACCAGACTCTCCCATGAATGCGGTTAATTTCCCGGGGGCGAGATAGCCGGAGACATGATCCAGTAACCTGCGGACGTCTCCTCCCGAAACAGTGATGTCGTAATCAATATTTGTCCAAGAAAATATGTCAGTAGAGGTCGTTTGCCAGTGATTGTATGTGACGTTATCGTGGGTGATGTCCGATGCTTCATTTTTAATATCATAGTATCCCGGCGCTGCTTTTTCTTCATCCACGATTTGGTGAGTGAGTTTACGACCACTTCTCTCTTTAAAAAGCGTCGATGAAGTATCTCGCGCAGTGTGCTTGTTGAATTGGGTGAAGAAGAGTAAAATCGCAAGGAAGCCAGTGTAGAAAGCACACAAGATTCCCAGGTTCTACATGAGACGTCAAGGTTACACGGATCATGGTCACGCACGAGAGAGCACGAAGGGAATTCCATACCTTCCATATATTCGAGTGGGAGTAGCCAAAGGTTTCATATATGTATGCATCACCGGAAACAGTCGCCATTCCAGGCTGAGATCCGACGGTAGTACAGACCTGGTTTGCAAGCGTAATATTCTCGTACCCAGGTCCTGAAGGAACGAGGGTCGTACACAACCCGTCCATCGTATGGAATTCGTTGGCCATCAAGGACTCGAACGCAAAGCGGAGAGGCTATGTAGAGTAGAGGAACAGTGTTACAACGGCACGTGTTAGAAAGGGTAAGCTTCCACTTTTCCTACGCACGTTTGTGTTGGTTACCCATCTCAGCGTCCCGGTGATATTATCAGAGGGGATAGTATAGCCAGTAAAAAGGATCAGGAATAATGTCAACAGGCCCCCGATCGCATTTGCGGTCGATTCGCTTGTAGAGAAGGCTGCGACGCTCCTGAAAAAGGCTTTCATTACGAGCAACATAATAAAGGAGAATAAGAGGAAGGTGCTATAGTGATTTTCTGTCAGTCTTTGGTATCAACAGACTCGAGTTACACAAACGCACAAATATTGTTGAGGCGTTCTTTGGAGCCCAATCAAGAAGTAAAGAATGACCGACGTGGCCACACTTGAAATCAAGCTGAATGGTATGTCAACGATAGTGTGAGCCACACTCTCAATGAAAGGGTAATATAGTGCTCCTTTTTGATGGCGAAGGATGATCAAACGCTGAGCAAAGAGCCCGGGAATTTCAGCTAAGGTCACTAAAGTACCACAGAACAAGGCACTGTCAAGCGTAGGTTTCAATATCCGTGTCCGATCAAGAACAGGATACATACAAGAACATAACACCTCCGCGCGAAAAGTATGCGCTCGTATCTTCAGTGATGCGAAGGAAAACCATGCCGATGATCATGGTTTGGACCATAAGTGCACTGTGAAATATCAACATCCGCAAATAATTTAAAGTAGCCTGGATATGCACACCCGATTTGAACTGCCTGTGTTGTCCAATCCCCCTTCAATATCTGCCACCGGCGTTGCATCACCGCTCGGACTTGCATGGGGATTGACAGCATGTAGGATTTGCTATTGGGAGCATGTTGTGCATGCTCGCTCGCAGCACTCGCCTCATAAGCGATCCTTAGGCCCGGCTTATTCACATAGGTGTTGTAGTACGAATTAATCGACGAATGATTGAGTTTGCCGAAGTTAGATTCCCAGAAGTAGGTTACCATCTCGTCCGCCGTATGTGGTACCACTCCCTGAAATTCATGGCGGCGCTTCCTTGCATTGGGGTCCGTTGCTAGATGAAGGCCATCAGTGCGACAGTGGGAACAGCAAGGTGTGTGACGGACATGCAACCAAAAAATCTGGGGTTGTCTGTCTATTGCGGGGTTCATAGCCCATGTCCATGAAATACCGTTTGGCTTTTTTCGCGGGTCCAAAGTAAGCCATCTTTCCTTCATAAATGACGCATACTTTGTCAAATAGGTCGAACAACTGTTCTCCGGCTTGGTAGATGGAAACGATGGTTGTCACTTCCGCCGTGTCCGTCATGGTGCGGAGCGTTTGTACGAACTCAAGTGCTGTAGATGAATCTAATCCACGCGTCGAACTGATAGATATGTGAAAAATTCATCCTGTGATGACGCTGAACGGTTACGTACTTGTCCCAGCAAACAATCTTTCCCCGGGCAGACATGGTATCCGCAAGTGACACCCGCTTCCTTTCACCACCTGAAATTCCTCTGATAGATGCATCGCCAATGATAGTCTTTCTCGCATTTTCCAGCCCAAATACGCGCATGAGGGCTTTTGTGGTGTGCACCGCGTATGCCTTCCTTGACTTATTTGCTTCTCTGTGGTTTGGTGTCCTCATAGTCGAAGCAAACTCCAGTGTATCCTCGACGCTGAGCGTTGGGAAGTGAACATCGTCCTCGGGGCAGTATGTGACGTCACCACGATACCGCTGGTTAATCTCGTAGGACTCAAACGAGTCGTAGAAGACTTCCCCGAGAACCTCATGATACTCCCCCCGATGATTAGCGAGAGTCTTGAGAAAGGTACTACACCCAGAGCCGGGTCTACCCAGCACGACTGTGCGGCGGTGGAGCTTCATGTGTAAACTGGGACGGAAATATGGTTACACGCACGAAGCATCTCTCCTGGAAGCACAACGCCACCAAAACCGGAAATAATGTCACGAACAGAGGGGTTTCGCTTGACATTGAGCGACTTGATTATTGACTTGGGGTAAAAGAGCGATATGAGGTTGCGCTGAACAGCCGCCTGTTCAAGCCCCACGACGCGCAGGTCTCTAAACATGATGCCTAGCTTACGGGCTCCAATTCCATCGATGCCAGGTCTGTTTTCGAGGGTGAGATATCAAATCTCTTGTCATTTCCCCGTCAACTGAGAGTAAACTTACTGCTTGACTATGTCTTTGATCAGTGATTCCGTGATCAACATGCCATCGCGGAGGGTGGAGACACGACTTGATTCGTCATCATAATTTGAGTGGGAGAGGTCCACTGCGATCTCCTGGGTCTCAGTTCGAGATGCGGAGGAATCAGGATCCAAGAAGCTATCCATGGACACAGAGGATGTGGTATGTGAAGTGTGGTATGTGGTATGCAGCACCTGCTCATGCCTGGTGTAGTTAGAACTGAGAAGGGACATTGCAGTGAACGAATAAACAATCAAGACAACCGTGTTCCAGTAGCGCCCTTTTCTGATATTTGAACGTGAAACACTGCCCGATCATGCCATGTTCGTTCAGCACTTTGAATGGCCTGAGAATAGTAGCAAATCGAAAGGGAATGTCATCTCTTTCCCGTAACACCACGAAATGAGACTGATATGAAGTAATTCCGTCGGCTGGCATCGGGTGTAGCCGCCAAGCTCGGACTTGCATTGCGTCCAAGGTACTCTGACCAAAGGCGTGCGTATAAGGAGTGTCTGGCGTTGACCTTTGGGACGGACAGATGCGGAAATGAAAGATCAGAAAAGGTGAAACATGCCTTCCCGGCGGCACTTTAGACACTTCTGTAAGCAACTTGCCAGTATGGCCGAATCTGTAAGGAGATCCCCGGAATTCTGACATCCTTCCACGTTACGATCAGTTTCCAGGCGGCACTGTTTGATAAGGTACTAGACGACGTATTGGTCGTGCGAAGGGAGATGGCAGCGAAGGGGTTGCCATCCGTTACTTCACCTAACGATGGAACTATCGGCACTGGCACGTACCCTCCATCACGTGTTTTACTAGTCAGGTTGTTCTCTCTACACCATGGCGTGTTGCGACACTCGCAAACGAACTCCCCTTCCCTCTCCTTTGCGGTTTGCGTATCCGGCAAATGTACATGCCAACAAACATGCAGAAGACCTGTTGTCACATGAAAAATCTAGTCAGTATCATTTCAACCTCCTCACACGCGTGACATGATGCAACCCAACAACAGTGAACGCCTACATTGAGTACTGTCACTCCAACAATGATACCGAAATCTCTCCAGTAATGTTCATACAAATGTTAAAACTCAGTTGCATAAACTCGTCTGTTGACCGGAATGGACAAAATTTGCAATCGGCCGTGGCATTCAGGTTGGTGAGGTAGCCGCCTGCGAACGAGATAAATGGGTCCATGTATGCGCAGCAAGCCATTACAAAGGGTGGTTGGATCGCGACTAATTCGTGGGGGGAACAAACGATCAGCCTGCGACCAAGGACTGTTATATAGGAGGTCAGCGTCTTATTGAGAATCGAGGCACTGAGTGGAATCGCTCACCCTGACCAAAGAAACCCTCAACAAAATATGTAAAAGGAGAGATGCGATACATCCATTTCCACCATCCTAATTGAGTGTACCTCTGGAGGACGCCAGAACTGCAAGTAGCGATCAGCCGACGGAGACACGGTGGGCGACAGGAGCTAGTACATACAACATAATGGCGGCCGAAAACAAGGTGCTGAACAACGCAGATGCAACGATGGCGCTGGGAGAGATCACCGCAGTACCTAGCCCAAAGGTAATGCAGTACACTGGGAAGACAACACAGAGAAAAAGGTACGAGAAGCCGGCACGAGAGATGTCAAAACCCGATGGCCAGTACCAACAAAGGAAAAACAAGGAGACGCCAAGGATGTTCCACGGGATTTCGATCATCATCTGAGACACGAGGAACGCTGTCCAGGGGCGTTCCCGGACCTCGTAGATGGTTTGGTTCTCCATAAACTTGCCCTGTAGTTGCTGTCCCATTCCTATACACACGGTCATCGCCGAGAAGACCGACTGAAATTCAGTGGCGTCAACAAGTCCATGTAGCTCTGACGAAGACACGCACAAAGAGTTGGTCTTGACAATCTTGTAGAGAATTTGACGACCCATTAAATGCGAAACCGACAACGAGCCCAGAAACGACACAACAGCCCAGTTTCGAATAAATATACGACGGATTCCGCCAATGGCATAGGAAACCACGGCAGATGAATAACTCAAGTTGTTTTGTCCACGAGGTCGCAAACTCGGAATGTGTCCCCGTGCGCATGACAGGACGGCATTGGCAGGTTGGTTCGACGCGCTCTATTTCGTCGTCAAGCTGGGCCGCTTCCTCGGAATGCACCCAGACCTGATGTCAATCAGTTGTACAACTCGCAGTCGCCCCCGCTCCTATGACATCCAACATATACTCTGCTGTGTGGCCCAGAAACATCAACATGCTGATGAGTGTACACGACCACAAGGATTTAGTCGCTTACGGATTTGCGTTCTCAGCACAACGAGGCGCCCCATGCCGTTGGAAGTAGTCGATTATCGCCGTGGACCTCTCGCTGACGTTGCCAAAGTACACCGTCTGCCCGCCTTCGTAGAGTGATAACAACCGATCAAAGAGTTGAAAAAGCTCAGCCGAAGGCTGATGTATTCTGTTGGCCTTGCATCAAAGTTTGTATTTGAATAGGATTCACGTGCAAAGAATGGCCTGTCCATTATCTGCGAGTTCTTGGAGGAAAGTTACAACAGCCCACGCAGACTGCAAATCGAGTCCAGATGTAGGTTCATCGAGGACAAGTGACAGTTTTGGCTACATCACCGTGTCATGAATACCACTCAGCTCGGATGCTAGTGTAGAAATTCCGGTAACCTACCTTGGCAACCAGCTCGACACCAATAGTAGTACGTTTCTTATTCTCGACACCCAGGCTTCTAAGCCACACATCTTAAGACACTTGTCAACGCTAGTCAACAACGCTATGTCACTGGAAACAGAAATGAAGCACGAGTTGGTCGATATATTAGGCTTCCTTTTCGGCTCCTGGCACAGACGCGGGCTGTCGAAGGTTGGCAGAGAAAAGAAGGGCCTCGTAGACCGTCATCTCCGCGACGTGTACATCCATCTGTTGAACGTACGCTGTTTGAGCCTGAAAATCCTCAGGAAGCGGCTGTACATTGACTGAAAAGTCACCCCTCAAAATACCGACTGAAGCACGTTGAGCCAGCACGTTGAGTAACGTTGTCTGTAGAAGCCGTCAGCACCCGTTCCGCCAATAGTCAGCACAATAGCTTCATTACCTTGCCCGCGCTGGACGCCCCAATTAATGCTGTCAGTTTCCTGGAGCAATGTAGCCAGAGACATCGTCGAGCAGCTTGCGCATCTTCCCTTTGCCAACAGGGACCTCGTACTCGATATTTCGCCAAGAGAATA
>JBBPLQ010000405.1:0-23688 GCA_038089855.1 Royoungia palumana
TTGCGCATGCACGACCTCTCCTTATGTCTCCCGATCGCACTTCAAGCCTATCTCACGTCTCACTTGTGCTCCATCATTTCCTCGTGGATGGCAGAAGAAACCACAAACAAGCGCCTTCGCAAGGGATACGATCGTTTGCGCAAATCAGGCAGGCTCTGTTCACGTTTCGTCAA
The DNA here is from genome assembly GCA_038089855.1 of Royoungia palumana. Taxonomy (NCBI): domain Eukaryota; kingdom Fungi; phylum Basidiomycota; class Agaricomycetes; order Boletales; family Boletaceae; genus Royoungia; species Royoungia palumana. The sequence continues at coordinate 174 of JBBPLQ010000405.1, forward strand.
TAGTTTTCTAACGGCACCCAACAGAACCTCAAACGCTCATGGCCGGTTGGCGATCGCTTATCGCTACACATATCCCCGACGACCCCGATGATGCCATGACATCTATGGTCGAGAATATCTCGGACGTTGTTGTCGCAGCCGGTTGCGCTTCTTCCACTTTTGACGCACAGGCGAAAATGTCGCCAAAGTTCTTCCACAACATGTTCTCTATGATCTCAACCAGCCAGCAGCTCAGGACGTCCATCGGGGAGGCTCTCGGGGCTGATTTCAAGGTCGTCGTGTATAACGGTCAGACGTTCGACGATGTTACCATGGTGGTGGATTCCGATGCAACTCGCGTGATGTCAATCGGAAGATCAAGGAGAAGGAAGGTGCTTTGCACGACTCGTTTGGGGCTGATGAGGGAAGTCGTGATAGAGTCTCCAGATCCGGGGCAGAAGAACACGCTGGCGGAGTCCACGGTGGTCAAGGCAGCGGTCGCTCTTTAGGAGGAAAGTTGGAGATGATATGGAACCGATCCCGGTGATGCAGTATCTGTCCACGTCAAATCATAGATGTATTTTCCGTGGTATTGTTGTAGAGAAGAGAACGAGTTGTACGTACACGCGCAGGTGGAGGAGTCCTTCCCTGAGTTTCTAGATCAATTTGATATTGAATCGACTCTTGAGTTCAATCACGAGTAAGTGAATGGAATTGCTTGAACGGACAAGTGAGCTCAGTGCCCGTAACGTATGCATTCAATGGAACAAACGTCCACCGTCACCGCTGATTGATGCGGTGCTCCGAGGAACTAGCGGTTAGGAACTCGAAGCGGGCCAAGGTGGAACAGTCAACGTAGTTCTGCTCTCCGGATTGCATCCAAAACTGACACAAACAAGAGCTCACGAAATTGATCGAAAAGAGAATACTGACGAAAGTCCAGAGTCGAATGGGAACGATGCCAGTTCCAGCGAAGGCAGGCAAAGTAAACCGGGTCCAACATCAAAACGAAGTGAGGTCAAACTTATTGTCATTCAAACTGTCATGACTATACGGCCGTAAAGTAGATCCAGACCTGGCCATTATGTGAGCGTGTTTGTCGAGATTCGTGGGTGGGGATCACGAACGTATGAGTACATGACAGTGCAAACATGGTCTCATAGATTCGTCACCTTGACCGATTCAGTCAAACCAACTTGCGTTTTGTATCGCCTCTTGGAGTCCATCCCATTCATCGTGCTTTTTAACATGCCCTGAGGAGGGTGTACCCTCTTGATATCGTTAGCCAGCCTGTACGCCATCCGACATGCTCGTTCCGTCAAGAACCTAGCCACGACACGGAAAAAAACCGTCAATACGCGGTTCAGAGCATTCGTCAACAGGCGCACCTCAAACACGCACCCAGCCGCCCACAAATGCCCATATGAGCAACACCTTCCTCAGTTTTCATCCATCCACTAGGTGCACCGCCGGGTACGTACGGTGGACTAAGCAAGACACTTCCACTCAGTGCTCATACTATCACCACCACAAAGATCGTATGAGCCCCTCCTCATCGAGCGTCTCCTCCGCCTCCGCGCACGCTCCTGCTGTGCATCCGCTATCTCCCCTCGTTGTACTCGCCTCCTCGCCATCATCATCATCGACGGGACCGTGCCTCTGGAGGTTGTATCTGTGCACCATCTCTTCAAGCTGGTAAGCGAGGGTTGGAGCTCTGGAGTGTTCTGGGGAGAGGAACCCCGCCGCGACTAGCGTCGAGGACAAGGATTTCGTGAGAAGCCGCGTGACGCATGGACGCGAGAAGAATTGGCCGCGCATGTGGGGAGCGGGGTTGGCTCAGGGTAGAAGGAAGAAAAAATTAAGTGAAGACGAAGAAAAACTCTACACGCGACGGAGCGTGAAGTGGGCTAGTGTCATCAAGAAGCAGTAGAAGGAGAGAGAGGATAGACTACTCGGACGCTAATCAAACTGTCTGCGCAACGCCTCCATCTTCCAGCTGCAGGTGGCTGCCAGTTAGACGGCGCGAGCAAACTTGGAGTTGGGTCGTGTGCAGAATGGGGAGCGGGAAATGGGTCGCAGGGAGCGAGAATAATTTGAAACACGTAGAAGTAGTATAAGTATGGTTAATCGGGGGAATGTTGTGCTGGTCTCCAGCCTCATAGACTTGCATAGCGATTTGCTTGGTTCCGAACGTCGATATGTAATAAGCGGCTTCGAGTGCCGGTTATCCATGGAAAGTAAATCCAAAATTTTAGAACTCGCCTGTCGACGGGCAAAGGTTGCGCAGGAAAAGCCGCCATTGGGCTAACCTCACACCAGCGATGATCGATGCATCGATGAACGTTTGAACTACGGCCGTGACGCGTGACGTGGCTGTGGTATCGCGCTTGTTCCGCAATCACATTGATATCGGCTAGTAAGCCTATGGCACAAGTCAACGCATGAGATCCGGCTCAAACTTCAAGTTTGGGCCAGACGTCTATCCTTCCAGATTAAAATTTACACTTTCAATGATAGGATCGGGCCACCGCTCCTCGGACGTATACTCTCCAAAAGGAAGCTATGAAATACTACGAGGTACACAAGTCGCTGTCAGCTTACAGCTCGGCTCTGCGCCACCACGACGAATCCAGGTCTTCGGATAGAACTGCTCCAGTTGCACCGGTCCAAATAATCTCCGTGTTCGATTTCATCACCCGTGGATGCAGTTCGGGAGCGGTGGGAAACTTGGTAAGCAGGTCAAGTCCACGTCCGTATTGGGTCCTGTGGTTGATTGGCAGACGCTCGATATGTCTATGAAGTACTTGCTTTCAAACCATGCACAGTTACCCCACTAAACATGCATTACTTTCACCAAAACCCGGTGCGAGGATCGTGGAAGGTATTATTTCCACTGTTGGTGTGATTTTCGATACTAGTACTAGTACCACAATTTCGTCATACTTCTAATGTGTACCATTGAAACAGGAATGGCGGAGTGGAAACACTTCTCAACCCGCACTCTCCCCATGAGAACACTAAATCGGGTCCCTTCGCTGCCACTCGCTGGCAGCTGGAACGTTGCGCTTACGAAATCGAATGTCAAGTAGGCGGGCAGTCTACAAGTCATACTCGCATCCCAACCATGTCGCGATTGTCCATCGTACACTGGAACGATGCTTATCGTGTTACTCCTCAGAAGATCTCCCAGAATACCTATACCGTCGACGTCACGCAGTTCGCAGCCCTCTTGAACAATATCCGAAACAAGTGGCCCATAAGATCAGATGGAGCGCGCGATGGCCTCTCACTATTCTCCGGTGACTTGTTTTCGCCCTCGGTTGAGAGTACAGTGACCCGAGGAAGCCATATGGTGCGCACGATCTTTAGCAATGACTCATTTATTGATGGCTTGTGTAGGTTGCAGTGATCAATGAACTTGCTCCCGATATCGCGGTAACAGGTTCGTGCTTTGTCGCACCTATGCATGAAGCTCTGGCACTAAATTGGTGCATTGTAATACCAAGGTAACCACGACTTCGACTTCGGTTTGGATCAGCTTGTCCTGTCGACACTTCATATTGATCACCATATCTTAGGATACCCGCATCTTGCCAAGTTAGTTGATGACACAAAGTTCGTAAGTCGGATCGTCAAGCAATTTCGTGGAGACACTTTCACTCGTATTCAAGCCCTGGCTCTTGAGTAACATTGTCGACGAAAATACCAACAATGTTCCAGAGCACCTATATCCCTTCAAGGTTCTGGAGAGATCAGGCGTTAGAGTAGGGATCATCGGGCTCCTTGAGGAGTTTGTATTCATTCTGCAGCTCGTGCATCGCTTACATCCTTTGGTTCTACCACAGAGAATGTATCAGCACAATCTCAGCATGGCCACCCAACTTCAAATACAGGGATATGGCGGAAACCGGCAGAGAATTGTCACGGAGGCTCCGAGGGGAACACCAGTGCGACCTCATCATTGCTCTAACACATGCTCGGTAGGAGGGCTGCGTTTCATGCACCCGAGTGGTTGTTGATGCCATTTTGTAGGATCCCAAATGTAGCACCGTCACGATTCGAAACCTCTGTATGCACTAACTCTCGTTGCTTTAGGACATCCAGCTAGCCAAAAATTTATTAGCCTTGTCACCTACCGCCCAAAACAGTCGCCCGATCGCTGATGAACACGGAGTAGATATTATTTTCGGTGGCCACGACCACCTCTATTTTGTATCGAAAGGTGTAACCACTTGGGAGGGCCATGACGTATTGGAGCCCGGCGCTGCATCCGACATGGACGACGGTGATATATTGATAGTGAAGAGCGGAACGGACTTTAGAGACCTGAGCGAGATCACACTAGAGCTCGAGGACACCCCTACAGGTAACATTAGGAAGAAATTGATCAAAGCTGTCTGTGGTACGTGTCTGATCTTCGTTTCGGCCCTTTGGGAGAGCTGAGCCGTTGGGCTGATTCTCAGGTTACCATCATGAGGTCCGGCCTGGTATGCCATCCTCGAACAACCTCCGCAAAATTCTCGAGGACACTCTGTCGTCTGTATCCCAGGTTTTGAAAGTGCCTTCGTGCATTACCGAGGTGGAATTGGATTTACGGTCTCGGTCCCTGCGCACGGAAGAGGTGGGGTATGTTCGCCACACAGTCGATCTGAACTTATATTGTCATTGCAGGTAGCTGCAGCAAATTGGTTCGCAGACGTCCTGAGACACGCGTATGACGATACACTGCGAACGAAATACGGGAGTGGTTCCGACGGAGTCCTCATATGTTCCGGGACGCTGAGAGGAGACTCGCGATATGCTGCGGGTACGTGTCTTTGAAGATGCTAATTTCGCACTTCACTCAAGCCCTTCAAGGCGAGATTACTCTCGGGAACATCCTAGAGATCTTACCTTTTGATGATCCTGTTGTTGTACTCGAACTAGACGGGGAAGCCTTGTGGGATACGCTGGAAGCAGCGTTATCCGTATATCCTAAACCAGAGGGGTATGCGCTCGTCTTATTTTACTTCTCGACACGCCCTGAATGTTTGACGGGTGACGTGCAGAAGCTTCCCCATTGTATCTGGCTTGCGCGTCTCGTGGGATTCTCGCCTCCCGCCGGGTCAGCGCCTTCTTGGTATCTGGTTACTGCACGACGTATCCAACGCCAGCTCCGGTACAGCAACACCCCTACGCGTGGATGACGGCTTCATCAAGAGAGAGAGAAATGGGCGAACGTACAAAATCGTCACGAGAGAGTACATGGCTACCGGGCATTGCGGATACACAGCCCTCTTGGGACACAGATACTTGATCGATGACACGGTTGGGCGACCTATGAGCAACCTCGTTCAAGAGTACCTGCTTGGTCAGTACATCGATGCACGGGTCAGGTCGACATGGTCACGATTTTTCTTCCTGCAGGAACTCGACGGGTCGATAACGACAACCTTTCTTGCGAAAAGGAGCAAGAAACGGATCATTCGCGTTCCGATCCGGTTGGTGTCGTCAGGCGACAAGTTGTCCATCGAGAACCAGAATTGGAAAAGCGGAATTTCTGGCCCGAGCCTGTTCGAAGGTGGCATAACACCGCCCTGGAGATGCTACGAAAGCTACGTCCTCGGGTGCAAAGCGAGAATAACCCGAGTAGCGTTGAGCCCCGTGATGGAGGGCATGGTCAGCGTACGAGTGGGATGCCGGGGAATGGCAAGGGCGATCTATGCGTGATTCACCCAAGAGTAGATGGCAGATTCAAGGATGTGGCAAGAGATTCGAAATAATTACCTTCCGAAAATTGGGTCGAGACACTTGACAGACTGATATCTGATGCTACTAGTAAGTAAAATGTGTCCAGAGCCAAATTCTTGCTTCATCAGGAACCGCATGGCCTGTATAATCCCTGGGGCCGATCTGAGGACGAGCTGAAGCGAGTCCGCAGATCGCGAAGTCTGCACATGAGAAGAGATCGTTTGGTCCTCCCCAGCGTCAGACCTGCGTGAATTGAAGGGATCTGCTAGCGGTTATGGATCAATTTTAATAAAGGATATTCGCTCAAAATAGCCCACAATCGGTTGATAGTCGGGATGGATGAACGACATTTCGTGACCCAAAGCCGAAACTCGTCTTTAATAAACCTCTAATTTCACGACCCGCAGCCTAGCCGTCTGAGTCGTATGATCTCCTTAACGACTGACTTGTTCGAGTTGGACATAATTAGGCGAACTTGCCCGTGCCTCGTGAGCGATAGGGATCGGAAACAGGACCAACAATGTTAACGCGAACGAGCCCAATGATTCATTGAATGATTGGCTGGAGACTATAACGGTGTTAGTCAATCTACATACCATATGGCATTGTTCCAACGCCAAAAGGGTCTAAATATAACATGACATATCAGTTCAACATCAGGCGCAAGATGATCCGAGATCAATATCGTCGATTTTTCAGTATGTACTTAATGGTCAGTTTGTGGCATCCAGCGAAGCTGGAGGTGACTGCAAGAAGTTGAAACTGAACAATATACGACGCAAGAGATTAGGTGCGTCCGTATACAGTACATCTAAATAATCAGTGATCACGAGGCTAAATTCATCACGAAAATGTTCGGGGCTTTGAACCCAAGACGGGAGGCAGTGTAATGATCCTTCTTCGTTAGTCCTTCAAAGTAAATCTTGTCCCTCAGCCAGTCTATGAAGCGGTACATCAACCTGTGCACAGAAATTCCATCTCAGGCGGAACGTACCGACTCGTCTGTAGCGGTTGGGCTGAGGCGTGTTATAGTATATCGCTCCAGGCCACCCTCCGCCGGATTGGTTGTTCTGAGCTACTCGCTTGACCTGTTCTTGCAATCGCGGTGGAAGAGAGGAAAACTCTGCTTCCGTGATCTGGTTTTCAGTATATCTAGTTCCGCGGAATCAAATCGTCAGTCGATCTGTTGATCGAAACGAATAAGCGCAGAAACGGACTCTTTCCAAATCGCACCGCAGACATCGCCAGTGGTGACGCCTCGCTCATTATGAACGATCGTGCACCATGGGCTGAGTTCGGTTATGATGATCAGGTCCGTAACACGCGGCAATGTAGCAGGTTCGTCTTTGGCAATGAAGGGAATATCGCGATCCCTTGCTTCGCTGTTGAATCCACCGGTCGATCCTGGTAGAATGAACAGTGGTCAGGACACAGCTACATCATCGACCAAGTCCACCGCACCAGTGACAAGGTTAAATATGAGGTGGAAAGAGGCATCCGTGCCCTGGAGGATGGGATGCAACTGAAGCTCGGTGTTGAGCAGGTAGAGATCCGTCTGAGATAACACCGGACCATCTGATTCAAGAGATATGCTAGAAAGGTATTAAGAGGATCATATCATCTTACTCACAGCTAGCACCAGCCGCCCACTTGCCCACCGAGGTATCACTCATGTTGGTTTCAGTTTCCGGTGTTCGACCAGTTCAAGATAGAGATAAACAGGAAGAGAACTGAGAGGATCTTGAGCGCTGTCAAACCAGCCGTTGAGGTGGTATTGGAAAGGAAAACAAACAGCAATCACTGGCACGGCACAGCCAGCTTTATAGTGTCTTCCTGATCAACTGTGGCAGTGTATCTTACTTGATTAGATTAGGTCCGAGTCACACTGCACAGCTGATCTTTACTCTTGACCACACACCAACACACCACCTCGTGTAGTCTCACAGCTTGAACTACAGGCTATACAATGGCTCCAAAAGGCGGTAACGCAAAGAAAGAGAGTGGTCGTGCCAAAAAGGCAGAGAACGAAGCTAAGAAACAAGAGGCGACAGCCACAGAAAAGGTACGACTTTTGTGCTTGTCTAGTACAACCAGTTAAACCCGTGCTCCTCATCAGGAGCGTAAAGAGGTTGATAAATGGTCTGAAGGCACTAAATCGAACAAAGCAAAGGAGGAAAAGGAGGCAAAACGTCGTGAGGAATTGGCACGCAAAGCAGAGAACGCGCGTATACTCGCCGAAGAGGAGGCTACCTCACCATCAAAGCCGAAGAGTGTACCCAAAACCGGGGCAAAGAAGGGTACTAAGGCTGATAGGCCCGCTGGACCAGGTGCAATTGCCGCAGGTGGAGATCTTGGCAATGTCTCCAAGAAATCAGGGGACGATCACCAGGAGGAAACGGAAAGCTATGCAGCGACTGGAATCGATAATGCACTTGATCTTCTGGAAGTTGTAACCGCCAAGATGGATAAAGCGAGCGTTGGCCAGCAGGCTGCTGGCATCGAAAGACATCCAGAAGTCCGTTATCCTCGTCTATTGTTGCATGCTTGCTCATCAGCCTACTACCGTAGCGGAGGTTTAAGGTTCGCTCATTTCAATTTCTTCACTACACAAGATTCTCAAGTAAGTCGCAGGCTGCATTTGAAGCCTACAAAGAGAGAGAACTTCCGAATCTCAAAATCGAAGTACGTGCTCGCACAGATCGGCGTTGTGCGGTGTGCATTGCATTGATTATTGTTTGCTAGCACCCCGGCTTGCGATTACAGCAATACCTCGTTAGTCACACGTTTACACTTCATTCATTCTGATTAGATTCAAGCGCGCTAACGTATCGCATCCAGGACTTAGCGTACAAACAATTCCAGAAGTCCCCAGATAATCCGTGAGCGCCACGAGTATCTACACACACAGCCCGCTAATCGTTGTTCTACAGATTTAATTCGGTGAATGTCGCATACGACGCATCAAAGGAAGAACGTACCTACGCCCTCAAGGATAAACAAGATGCAGTGAAGAAGAAGATGCGGGTTGAATCAGACTGATCTGGAGCTCAAATCTGCTTGATGATTGCAGAACGGAGGTTGCTTGGCATCTGACACCATATATGACATCATGGTCATGATATTACATTTTGCGTTTGAGCCAGTTGCAATCAACATTTGATATTAGTACATACGTTTGTCTGGGTTGAGGGCCCTTGAAATGAAACATAGCAACGCAATGATCGAAGACACATTGGACTCGCTTAGCGCATTCCAGAAAGTGTGTCACTGCGTTTGATTCGACTTAGAATGGGGGCACAGGGTCCACCGGAAAATTCGATAAGCGACACAGCTTATCCGCTGCCGCAGTACACTTGGACATACAACAACTCGAGGGCGGTGTGCTATGTCGTATTATGTAAGCGAGTGAGTATAAAACGAGAAGCTGGTATCAACTTACTATCAAGACAGCCCAACACTACAGCGACCATCCAGAGGGTGCATTACCAACCACGATGCCTTCGGTATCCATCATACCAGTTGATTCGCCCTCTCATTCACCCATTTATGCACCAACCAATGGACCGGAGCCAACGAACACGCTTCTGATCACACAAGTACCTCGAGACTTTTTCCAACCCGCAATTCTAGAAGCGCTCCGTGATTTCTTTGCCTTGTACGGCGAGATCAACCAATGGGCACCTATTTCGTGTTTCTCACGAATTATCGTGGTTTACTGCCATGAAGACTCGGTGGAGCAAGCGAAACGGAACTGCGATCCACTCATCATCCAACCGAACCATGGGTAAGCAGGGCCACTTCCTTACAGGCGGACATTTGTTCAATCAGATCTCTAGTATTCCGACAACTTTACGGGTATTCCGGGCCGACCGGAGCCCATTAGTTACTTGCTCGCCACCGTCTGATGATAATTTCTTGAGACCTCCCCCAGTGGAGAAAAACTTCCTGGTTTCGCCTCCAGGATCACCACCAGTAGGCTGGGAACAGATTCGCGAGGAGCCCCCAAATAGGATGACGTTGGCGGCCGATTTGATCGCGGCCTTGAAGAGACTCCAGCTTCGTGAGCGGCATAGGGGCAGAGAGGTATTGCTAGAGCCAGAGGAGGGAGTTGGCGTTGGTGTGTACGTTGAGGACGCTGATGAGTCTGAGAGCGAGGAAGATGAGCTAGATGAGCTCGATTGGGACTATGGCTCTGTTTCTCCGTCGCGCTTAAGATGGAAGCCTGCACCTACGGCTATGCCTCCAATGCCCTTCACACTACGATGATGGTAAGAACGACTTCTTATGTTCTCTTTCAAGGATGATACCATCAGACCTGTTCTGAGCGTTTGGCTGCGGAAAACATGTATTTGCCTTATCTTCCTGATTATTCCGACTTGGTCCTGGAATATGTATGCTGAGCGCTGAATGCTGATCTTTTTGCGATTTTGTAGGTGATGCTATTACTCTCATTTCTTCCTACCTCCAAGAACGAGGCAGTTTGTCGGCATTTCTCATTTCTTAGCATGGACCGTGTCAACTGTATAACAAGGCCGATATGTTGTAAGGACATCATGTAGTATCTCAGCATTCATATACACGTAGCAAAATCTGCCTCGTTGACGAGATAGACTCGGAAACGTATGATTCTTGGATCTGCGTGCCAATGTGTCTCTGGAAGAAAATGGTCCAATACTTGCTATTATTAAGTTCTGATTCGGCTCGTTCGCCTCCTCTGAGAGTCTAGACCGCCATCCTAGATCCTCAGAATTCATTTTGGTGTTCACACCAGTCAGCCAATCTTCAAACGCTGACACCTTTGAAGCCACTTACCAAACCCGGAGTGGCTGTGCATTACGGATCATCGTCGGCTAACGATGTTATTGTTCTTCAAGTCGTTGTTCAAACGTCCATTGTTCTTGGTTGGCCAGCAACGGTGTTCCTTTATTTATCGTACACAAAAGAGATGTCTACCGGATCACGTTTTCCTCACAGGAGCGCGCCGCTCTTTCCGCCTCTTCTTCTTGTGCGTTCATTACACTCTTTCATTCCCTCGACATGTTGTCGATTTTCGTTGCCATTGCGCTCGCCTTTGGCTCGTCTGTAGGTGAGGGTCTTCCAATATTTACTCTTAAAATCCCTTTGACACCCCACAAGTTGCACAGTCTGTTTCTGTTGTATGCGTTGCTGGCCAATGCCTTGAGGGTTATTCGAACACCTCTAGTAAGCTTCCCTTCGTGACGCTGTCTTGTTACTGAGCCTGCCTTGCCAGTTGGTGCTGCATTATCAGCCTCAGGACAGGCCACTCCTGTCTTTTTGCTTCCCGGACAGTACACATCCTCGACGAATCCTCAACTTCTCCACGACCTTTTGACGTCTTCTTCGGCCTCATTGTCTCCGTCTGCTGGATTCGCAAACTCTAGTTCAAAGTCGTCCCTTTCATTACCATTGACGATCCAGCTTCAACCAGGCATTGTAATCTATCCACAGACATTTTATTCTGGCCAAGGATCCTACACCGCGCTGCCCGCATCTCCAATCGCAAATGCATCTACGTTGAGCGCATCGTCACTAGCATTTTCTGGGAATGTCTGGGCAGAGGTTTCTGCTGGTAGCAACAGCCGAGTCATCCTCTGGAACTCTATCCCCGATGTCAGCCAACTCCCTCAAACTGCTTCCGGTTCTCTCTCACTTTTGAACCTGCAATCTTCTGCGTGCTCGCCGCCTTGCTCTGGAAGTGGTATTTGCTCCGTTTCGGGTACTTGTACCTGCCCAACTGGTTTCAATGGCTCTTCCTGCGAGTCGTGTGCTTCGGGTTACTTTGGCCCTACGTGCAAAACTTGTCCGTCGGGCTGCACATCATGTGATGATGGCATAACTGGCTCCGGCCGCTGTCTTTCTCCGATCGTGAAAAATCCGCCATCGAGTTGCAACTGCATCAATGGGGAGTGTGGCTCCAATGGCCAATGTGCTTGTCTTGCGGGTTGGACTTCCGCTTCGAATGGCACTCAGTGTGCTGCTTGTGCCTCAGGCTTTTTTCTCAACTCCAATGGCAATTGTCAAAGTGAGTATACTAATAGTGATTGTTACTATTATTTTTGATCTCCGTCATAGTCTGCTCGCTCGGTTGTGCTGAATGCACCGATGAATCGGGTGACTGCATAGCTTGTAAATCTGGCTATACCCAAGATGCCAATGACCGTACGCTCTGTGATGCCGTCCAACAACAGACTTCCGGCGGGACTACTTGTCCTTCGGGTAGTTACAGTGCGGGATCTGCATGCCAACCATGCGCTCCCGAATGTCAGACGTGCAACGGAGGTACATCAAACAACTGTGTTATCTGTGCCTCCGGCACATACATGTTAAATGGCACCTGTGTGCAAACGAACAGCGGTGGGGTTTGCCAGGGTACATCTCTCATTGCCAATAATAACAAACATGAGTGTGATAGTGAGTGGTATATTCCACTGCTTTGGATTTTCGCTGAACAGGTTTGCACAGGTTGTGGACCAAAGTGTACTTCTTGCCAAATATCGAGCTTCAACGTTGCGTCGACGATCAACCAAGCTCAATGTACTGGTTGTTTACCAGGCTACGTCCTTTCCCAAGGCGCTTGCGTGCAAAGTTGCCCTTCCGGAACGTTTCTCTCCCCCACGGATAATCTGACGTGTACTGGTTCGTGGCGATCCTTGTTTTGCGTATGTTTCCTCACGCTGGTCATAGCATGTTCTTCTTCGTGTAGTAGCTGCTCCGGTAGCGCTAATTACTGTCTGACTTGCAACAATGGTCAGCTTGCTTCCGACGGTTCCTGTGTCAGTTCATGTCCTTCGAACACATTTGCTTCGTCTGGTATTTGTGTCACTTGTCATCCCGACTGCGCAACGTGCTCAGGTGGATCATTCAACCAATGTACCAGCTGTAACAAGAATCTTCCCGTCCTGACCAATGGTCGTTGCCTAGCAACATGTAGCCAAAACCAATACTTTGACACCACCTCGTCCACATGTCAGTCGTGCGATGGGAGCTGCGCCAGTTGCTCGGGTTCAGGTCCAAACAACTGTCTGGCGTGTTCTAGCTCCAGCCAAGTTCTCCGCAGTGGCGCCTGTGTCGCTGCAAATTGCACCAGCGGAAGTAATATTGTCTCGGGTCTAGGAGCATGCCTCTCGGAACTTGTTGTCGTTCCCTCTTCTGTAGGGTCATCCCCACTTCCTTCCATCTCTGGTATCTCGTCACCCACAACCACGGCAACACAAGCGTTATCGTGGTGGGAGATCCTCCTCATGACACTCGGTTGTGCGTTTATTTTTGTTGCCTTCATGTATTGCTGGCGCCGTCGTGCCCGGAGACAACGCGCGAAGGAGACGGCGGCCTTTGCGTCCGCCAAAGCGCTTAACCACAAGTCCAACTGGAGACTGCGTCTCGCGCGCTTCGGCGAGAGACTGTTCGGGCACTCAAACCAACATCGTCCGAACTCCGAGGAGATCGAAATGTGGAAGTTACGTGCTGCGGAGGAGGCGAGACATAATCGGGAATTGGAGAAACTCATTGAAGCGTACGGTTCCCCGCACGAGTCTAAGCGAACCGAGCCACACGACTATGAATCATTCCATTCTCATCGGTTATCCGGGCATTCCATATATTCCGAAACGACCGGGGTACCACAAAATGGGCCTGAGCCCCGGCAACCTGTGAAGACGAACCAGCTGACTTCGCGATTCTCCACGACCACGCTCGGCTCTTCGGTATACAAGAAGCCGAGCTTGACGAGACGGGAACCCTTTCCGGCCAAGCTGCAAACGGACGCTGAGGAATATGCGGCCTCTGTTCGTCAGCCACAGCAAATATCTAGCGGGCCTTCCTTGGTAACACCAGCGAGTACGGGCGGATCACGCAACTTGAACCCGTTCCGTAAATGAAACGGTTGTGGGGCCTCCCAACTTGGAGTAATTTATGAACTTGATCCCCACATGGAAAGATACGATACATTTAGATGGTCACCTTTTTTTTCACTCCCTTGTCAACATGGACCTTTTCCCTCGCAACCACTACTGTATCCATCTACCCACTTTGACATTCGTCGCATCACATAAGTATGCTTAGTACATACGGGGCTATGTAGTTAATGTAGCAAGATATTACCAAACGTGTTACGTGTAATGAATGTGCCTGGTAATAATAACCCCTGGTTGGTGAGCGGCTGGAAAGACCGCGTGTGCAGAGTGCGCGGCGTATGTATGGCAGATGGTGGCCGAGGATGTCTATCCTTGGAAGTTACTTCAAGGCTTCATCTTGATCACTCACGTGCTGTCCGCACAGGTATGTATATCCATAAATTCTTACATAGCACCCTAACAGCGTCTCAGCCTCCTGTAATGGCCAAGCGTCGCCTCTTTTTAAGGGTATCACCACAGCGCTGAACTTTCGCCAAACACTTACACTTTCGACACTCACACTGCTTTTCATCTTTGCGCCGACGTGATGATCATGTCCGTTGGCTCTTCCGTGGGCAGAGAAGCCCAGCCCTCCGCTTCGTCCTCCGAGTCGTTCTCTTGCCAGGTATGGCATGACGACATCCCTGGGTCCATCTGCGGACCCGAAGATGGACCTTGGCCACGTTCGTTCAAATCCCTCGCAGCGTCCGAGGCCTGGGCCCAGCTCGCGCAAACGTCCGATCCAAAATCCATGTCCTACGGTGCGCGCGAACGCTGGCGCACAGACGCGGTCAATTTTCAACCGTTTCGGGGTTCTCCGAGTCAGGATCGGTATGCGATGCAGCGGATCGAGGTTGGTGGGCGGACGTGGACGTTCACGGCCGTGTTCGATGGCGAGTAGGCGGTGATGTGGCCGGTCTTATTGCTTGGGATGCGGATCCTGACCAGAGCGTTTGCGTTTGTAGGTCATCTCGGTGATGCGACGGTCGCACACGCGGCGTATCACATGCCCATTATCGTGCGGGAATTCCTCGAGGAGATGACAGTGAAACATGGGGGTCGGGTCGTACCTCCGCCGCTGATCGCGGATATGTTTAGCTATGCGATTCAGGCGTTTGATGACGCGATTGCCAACGACGTATTGGAATTGTTTCCGGGCGGATTGGAGGCGGTCATGGATATGCCGGACGAAGAGATATATAGCATCCTCAACGATCATGCGACGGGCGGGCACAACTTCAAAAAGGCACGGTTGTGCATGTATGGCACGACGGCGCTTGTGGCGCTTGTGGACCCTGAACATGAAAACTTGTGGGTAGCTAATCTGGGCGATTGCCAAGGAGGTTTGGAACGATCTTTTGCCACCTGTGGTGCTCTGGCTGACTACTTTGTTGGGCAGTCATGATCTCGGAGACCGAGCGCCGGACGTGGAATTTCGAGGTGCTGACCAAGTGTCATAACGGGGCGAGCAACAGCGAGGTACAGCGCGTGGTGAGCGAACATCCGGGAGAACTGGAATGCGTGGTTGACGACCGTGTGCTCGGTGCCATTGCTCCTTTCCGATGTGAGTTAGGGTCGCAGCATCTGTCATCGAGTTTGCGGTTTGCTTACGCTGATCCTGGTTTGACAGGTATCGGCGATACGCCGTTCAAGCAGCCGCCCGAGTTCACGAGGCGTATCCTGTACAATCTCTTCCCCGGTGGTCAGGATACATCGCCATGGGAAGAATTCCTAGTTCGAAACTTCACCCCGCCTTACATCTCAGCCATGCCCGAGGTGACACATTATCCTCTGGATGCGTCAGAAAAGCGGCTGCGGAAATTCCTTGTTTTGGCTTCCGATGGGTTTACAGATATCTGTGGGGAACATCAGCGGAGGATTATCGAGCAATGGTTGCAGTGCACGGATTCGCGAGCAGGGGATTTTTATGGGGTGGATAATATGGCTTTGCAGCTACTTTGGCAGGGGCTTGGCGGGGATCCTGTGAGTGTTTCCAAGGTGCTGACCGTGGATTTGGGTGTACCCTGGCTGGATGACATTTCGATTGTCGTTCAATCTTTGTAAGGTTGGCGGTTATGAGGTTCTTGGTGATACCACGTTGCTAGCGTAGTACTTGTATTAGTCGCTCGTCTAAGTTCAGCTTTGTTTTCTGAGGTTTATTTGTTTTTGAAGACTTTGCCAAATAGGGTTACAACACTTAGTCAGGAACTTCCACTACAATGGAGGCAGTGGTCACTTCTCAGCCTCATCAAGACTTGGATGTTACAGGAATACACGAGGACAATGCCATACAGATTGATGATACAACCACCGCGTATCTGAAGCAAGACCCCGGGTCTTGCGCTCTTAGTTCCAGTTCCGATATCAACTTGAACCTCGTCGACGTATCGAACGCGGCAGGCACGAAGCGAAAGGCGCAGCATGTTCCAGAGGACATTACGACCATATACGGTGCATCTCGATTCGGTTACTTCGGCGAGTATATGCATAGGAAACGCGCCAAGCTGCAGATCCAGAATGCAAGCATGGACACGGAGATGGGTGGGGAGGGCAAGAGTGACATTTTTAAGGGCGTCTCTGTATACGTAAGCCTTTGCCGACATCGTCTTCTACGACATACTGGCTCAAACGGGTTTTAGGTGAACGGCTGGACAAAGCCCTCGGTGCAAGATATCCGGAGGCTCCTTGTTCAGCACGGGGGCACCTTTCAACCCTATCTTGACAAGAAATCGATAGTGTGCGTGTAGCGCGCCCAACCTGTCTGCGTTGTCTATGTTTTGACTTCCTTCTCTACTCCAGGACCCACGTCGTAACTTGCTCGCTCACGGCGGCCAAAGTAAAAGAGTTCAAACACATGAAAGTGGTTCGGCCTGAATGGTTGTTAGATAGCGTTGTTGCTGGGACGTTACTTCCGTGGACGAATTATATCTTTCGTCCTGGAAATCGACTAGAAGAGTCTCAAGGCTCGCAGATCGGCCAAATTACGCTGCAGTTACAGGGCGTACGACCACCTTCGTCTTCGAAGACGTCCACGCCACAGCCTTTGGCAAGCCCGAGCAAGCTGACTGCGCCAGAGTCAGAGTCGTCTGGCTCAGGCTCAGCGCCACGTCCTCTCTATGTAACTGACCCAGCAATAGAGGAGGACGCTGTGCGCGTCCCAGGCTACGCCCCACGTCGTGCAAACGAAGTGGCGGAGCGTGTAATGGCAGACCCTCAGTGGCGCGCAGCGCACACGTCCATCGCCCCAGACTTTATCGAGGGCTTTTACAAGAACTCTCGTCTGCATCACTTATCGACTTGGAAAGCCGAACTTAAGGGGCTTGTGGCGGAGGCGCAGGAGCGCGCAGAGAGCGGCGCGCCGGATGAGTTGCTGGCCGATAGCAATGACCGTGGTGTTACCGCGTGTGGTACACGCACACACAGCTCAATGACGGGGGACGAGTTGAGCATGAGAGGTGCAGAACTTCTGCTTCGGTCACCTTCCCGAAAGGGGAAGCAGAAGGCGGAGAACGTCGAGAGGGTGATCATGCACTGCGATTTCGACTGTTTCTTCGTCTCGGCTGGGCTTGTTAGCCGGCCGCAGCTTAAGGGAAAACCTGTGGTCGTGTGCCATTCTCAGGGTGTTCAGGGCGGGGCTTCAAGCACGAGCGAGATCGCTAGCTCAAGCTATGAGGCGAGGGCATTCGGCATCAAGAATGGAATGAGGCGAATAATTCATTTTTATCCATTGAGGTCATTGTCTGAAATATTGACAGTCTGCGACAGGCTCGCCAGTTATGCCCTGAAGTGGTTACCATCCCTTATGAATTCGAACGGTGAGTCCGTCGATACTTGTTTGTGCGTCGGCCTCAGTTAGATCCAACTCTAGATACAAATCCCTTTCTCTACAATTTTATACCATATTGATGCGCCACTCGGATGATCTTCAAGCTGTGTCTGTTGACGAGGCTCTCATAGATGTCTCCTCTACTGTCGCACGTCTCAAGTCTGCCTCGCCATTTTCAGCAGGCGATTTCGCGATCACACTTGCGCAGACCATCAGAACACAAGTGAGAGAAGCTACAGGGTGCGAAGGTATGTGATACTTTACGACATTGTCAAGCTTATACCGTCCGTGCAGTTAGCATCGGTATCGCCGAAAACATCCAACTCGCTCGTCTGGCCACGCGCCGGGCCAAGCCGGCCGGATTATACCGCCTTCAAAAGGACGACGTCCAATGCTTCCTCGAACCCCTCGATATCGATGATCTTCATGGATTCGGTCATTCACTGCGCCAAAAGGCGAAGGAGAAACTCGGGGTGACGAATCTGGGCGCATTGATGACGCGGAGTAAGGTGCAGCTGTGCGAGGCACTCGGAAAGGGTACCGGGGAAACGCTATACAAGGCGATCCGCGGCATTGATGATCGAAAGCTCGAATCGGACAAGCCACGCAAGTCCGTCTCTTGTGATATCAACGTGCGTCAGTTATATTGTTCGCATTTCTGACGCAGTGCTTGAACAATGTCCTCCAGTATGGTATTCGATTCGAGAACAACGAGCAAGCAGAGGCCTTCATATATCGTATGGCAG
Organism: Royoungia palumana; assembly: GCA_038089855.1. Classification (NCBI taxonomy): domain Eukaryota; kingdom Fungi; phylum Basidiomycota; class Agaricomycetes; order Boletales; family Boletaceae; genus Royoungia; species Royoungia palumana. Next base: position 18,368 of record JBBPLQ010000405.1, read on the forward strand.
AAGAAGTAGCGAGACGATTGGACAGCATATCGATGCGTGGTCGTTCGTTGTCGCTCAAGATTATGAAACGTGATCCGAGCGCTCCCAAGGAACCCCCGAAAGTATGCCTGCCGACGATCCATCAGCGGAAGGATATTGACCGGTGTCTAGTTCATGGGCCACGGCCTGTGCGAATCGTTCAACAAGCAAGCTGTTCTTTCAAACACCCAAGGCCTTGCGACGAGCGATAGCAATGTCATCGGTGACCATGCCTGGAGATTACTTAAATCCTTCGATTTCAACCCAGCCGAACTTCGTGGGATAGGTATCCATGTCCAAAAACTAGAGAGCCCCCGGGACGCTGCAGAGATCGGACAAGCGAAACTACCTTTCGTGGCTACGAACAAACAGCCTTTGTCAAAGGATCCCGGACCATCGCGACAGGGAGAAGTTGATGACACCCTTGCGCTAGTTCATCTCCCGTCCTCGCAAGGGGACATGGTGACTACTGATGCCCCAATGGAAAAACAGAACGACCAGGTTGTCGGCTTACCCTCTCTCTCACAACTCGACATGGAGGTTTTAGAAGCGTTACCTGAAGACATCCGGAAAGAATTGGAAGAGGAGTACCAGCGGTATGACCACTCGCCCATGATCAACGACGGACGTCATTCACCCGCACCCACCGTCTCACCTTCGTCCAAAGCCGTTACAGCCAACAGTGCGAGCGCGAATTTGAAACGCATCACGCAGCAACTCGCACCCCGGTCAGGTGGGAGCAGTCTCTCAGCCAAGAAGAGCGTGCTGTTTGCGAAACGCGAGAAGACCCCGGCGAGTGCGTCTGGCGTGCGGGTCTCGGAGGACGAACTACGTGCGCTGGACATTGATCCGGACGTGTTCGTTGCTTTGCCGGCCGACATGCAGCGCGAGCAATTGATCGTAGCTCGGCACGCTAGGCAGGGCGGTCACAGCGACGGCGGTACAGTTGGAGGACATTCGAACGATCAACCCCGCCGGGTGATCAAGGATGAGACGCTCTCTCGCACACGCGATAAACCCAAATATAAATCCCACTACCCCGCCAAACTTCCGCCGAGAGCGTCCCGCCCCCGTCCGCCCGAGCTGAAGCAGCAGAGCAAGCAGCAAGGTGAGAAGGTGGCGTTTACCGAGACGGAAGATGTGCAGCGCGTGATCGAAGCGTGGGTGGAGAGGTTCCAGGAGCATGTCCCCAATCAAAAGGACGTGGATTTCTTTGGGAGGTTTCTCGTGCAAAGCGTGGAGTTCTCGGATGCGGGAATGGAGAAGACGATCGATGTCATGCGGTGGTGGCTGGTGCTGCTGCGTCGACGGTGGGGAGTACAGGAGGGTGAGGAGGATGGGGATGAGTCGGGAGAGAACCGTGGTCATCGAACAGGGCCGGAAGTGGTGGGCAAGGCATGGTGGAGAGCGTTTCGTCAGGTCAGGGAGAAGGTTGAGGCTGCTGCACGGAAGCGATTTGGTGGGACGTTGGTGTTGAGGTGACCATATCTATGGTATACATCCATTTATTTCAGAAGATACGTTACTACGCTGGACGGCGACCAACTACTTGTCACCTCTCGCAAGGAACACATCTGCGGGGACACCAACGTGCTTAACGTGCGTGATAATCTCAAAGGTGATGTTCTTCAACCCAGCCTTGTCGAACGTGGTCCGGATGTCCTCCTCTGTGAACCCTCTTCTGTGGGGGACTATGTGACCGACGTTCTCGGGAAATATCTCGGGTGCCGACTCTGGCTGGCGTAGATCTGTGACGAGGAGCGAGCCCCCCGGGTTCAGGTATGTGACGAGTCTCTTCGTCACCTCGTCGATGGAGGTGAAATGATGATACGCAGACGCACACTATCGATCGATCGAGAGGTCAAAGGGAAGGGGCTCTATGAGAAGTCACAGAACGTGAATCGGTGATACGCACGACGATCACGTCAAAGGCCATGCCTCGCAAGCTCTGGCTCTGGTCCCCAGCGCCTGACCGAGATTCGTCGTCGGCGTCGGCGTCGAGCGTGGTGCATATGGCTCTCATTTCCTCGGGCGGGATCCCATGATCAAAGACGACCTTGTTGTACTGGTCGACCATGGCTTGGCTGATGTCGACGCCGACGATCGATTTCGGATCAGTGGCTGCCAGCACGCGGGAGATGAGACCTGCGACGATCGAGACGATGGATCAAGATCTTCTTTCGAGACGGTGTGACGCACCTGTTCCACATGCGAAATCCATGACGGTGGTGATGCCCGGTTTGAAGAGCCCTGTGGCGATCATGGCCTGCCCGATTTTCTCGGCGAGTTTATGGGCATTTGGATCGTTGTCGTATTGGAGAGCTGTTGCGTCAAAGTGGTGTTTGTTGGCCGTTTCATAGGTGGGCTTGCTGGGGGGAACCGGTTCAGGGGTGTACAGGGTATGTTCGGACATGGCAGAGTACGTAATGTGTTCGAACCAAGATCTAATCTCGACTCGGGGGACTTCTCATCCTGGTAATGAACGCACGGAGATCAATGTCGACAGCCGAGTGTCAGATAGATTCGTTATGACTCTAGACCCATATCCGTAACTGAAAGTGCGAGTAAGGGGCTCCACAATGATCGCTCCACACGATCGTCGTGGAGCCCTTTACTTATACTTTCAGAGTAATATGCCAATATTTGCCGCCCATGAAAAGCAAGGTCCCGTATCATACCGCGGGGATAATAAAGCCCGCCAGCCTGCATCACCCCTCCACAAGCTCATCGATCCGTCCCTAGTTCTTTCATCATGCTCACCGCCAACGATGTCATACACGGATGGTCCCCCGTTGGCGGAGACGAGGACGAGGACGTGGTTGTTTCGCAGGACATGCGCTTCATGTCCCTCCTCAATACATTCCCTCCTTCCTCGCCCTCAATTCTCAACCCTATTTGCCCCCCTCTAGATACCACTCCCCCAAAGACTTACCCCTCATCCGGATCACGGCCTGCCTCTTCGCTCCTTTCAGGGGCTTCACATACCTCCATTGCGCCCTCTTCCGATCGCCGTGCACAGCGAAACAGGAATCGCGATCCCACTTGGATCCCCCGCCCCCGCAACGCCTTCATCATCTTTCGGTGCGAATACTCTCGCGCGCATTCTCAGGGCTCCAGTGAATCGCAAGATGACGATGACGACGCTACTAACACGGCGACCGTGAAAACCCTCTCCAAGCGCGCCGCCGAGGCATGGAAGCGCCTTCCTCCATCGGAGAGGGAGCGGTACAAAGTGCTCGCTGATAAAGAGAGGGAAGAACATGCGCGGCTGTATCCGCATTATCGCTTTCGGCCTGTGAAGCGACAGGCATTTGGAGCGAGACCTCTCGAGCGCGAGCGTTCGCAGGATCAAAGGGGACCTTCTGCAGACCGTCCTCCTGCCCTTTCGGCATCTGTGCCGTCTGTGTTGTCGAGGCTGAGCTCGTCAGAACCACGAGACTGCCCACCTCCCATGCCGCAGCCAGCGGAAAAGCCATTGTCAGAGACATTGACATACCCCATTGACACGCAGGCGGGGGTAAGTTGCTTTGTTAACACGCACGGATTTAGACTTAGTTCTTGCGTCAAGTTTCAGATGCCGTCCCAGGAGGACCTGGAGCGAGTGCAGGCTCTCGAGGCTTACACGATGGGTCTGTATAATCATGACCTCCTCAATTCCCCATTCCCATTCCACACAATCATGTTAGACGCACCACTTCAATAGGGGTCGACGGAGTGACACTACTATACTTCTTGATTGGATTCTTCGCTCTTTGTGTCATATATTACTTCCTATTGTTTACGAACAAGGTTTCTATGTATCGGTCCGCCGCATGCGTTCCGGAAATTCGGTTTATTTGCCTTGTGGTGTCATTTCCTTGGCACTTGCTCGCCGGATGACGCAACCGAGGTGGTCGAGTTTTGTGCCAAACCGTCATCGCACAAACTTCCCACCAAGTCGGCACCAACACACACTCATTACAGGCCGACTCCACACATGCTCGAGCCTATCACGACCTCCTTCCTCATTGATTGACATGACACTTTGGTTCAGTTCCACACCGGACGTGGCTCGGAAGCTGCCATCGTTCACTGACCATGTCCCCCTTGAACATGCGTCTTCGATTTCCGGGTTTTCATTAGAACTTTGATGTATGTTGAAGGATAAATGTACCTGGTCGATCACTTGTGTTATTACTACCAGCCGCCCGCAACAGGACCAATTAACGATCGCCAAAGGTTATTTACTAAAGGCCCAAAATGGATGATCGGTGGGCTGTGAGTCAAAAAAGGAGTTATGTCGAAATTGTATGCACACTTTTCCTATCACTTCCGCATTGTCCTCTGGGACCCACATTTGTCTGCGAAGAGTAGAACGGATCTTGCACAGATAAGCTCGAAAATTTCCGGAAGAGACCCGAAGTCTGCACTGATACGCCTCCAGCCCCTAGCAGAGCCCCGCAATTCTAGACTAGATTAGATAACGGTGGCAGTGACCGGGCCGCCAGGTCGAACAGTGCTTGATCGGTTGTCTTTTCGCTTGTCGAAAACAAACCAGTGCACGCTTCGATCCGTTTACTTAATATTCGTCTGTGAGAGCGCATCCATCTTCCTTTACTTTTTTTCATGTCCACCGAAGAGACACCTCTGCTGGATGACCGGCCTCAGTGTCAACACAACCATGACTCCCTCCCTTCCGAGGCGATCTACGATCGCTTCAGTCCTGCACAAAAGCGTGTCATTCTCGCCATTGTGTCCCTAACGGGTCTCGTTCCCAGTGTGTATTGCATTTTAATATGCCCTTATTCCTTCGAGCATCGATTGACTTGATGTCGATCAGTGTTTGTCGGTTCGTCCTTTATCCCGTCGATACCTCAGATTTCCAGGGATCTCCATACCACACCTGCGGCTGTGACGTACGTCGTTCAATTCATGTCGTCGTCGAAGTCTTATCGTAAATTTGGGTCCCATTGTTAGTTTGGGCGTAAGCCTGTCCGTGTTTTCAAGCTCTTTCAGCGTCATGTTTTGGTCTGGGTACTCTTCTTTCTGTACGTTATCGTCCTTTTGGCGGACGCTCACTGTTGACCGACTTGAATATCCCTGATAGACGGTCGTCGCCCGATATACCTCTGGGGAATGCCCTTTACGATCCTCGGCAGTTTCGCTGTCGCGGCATCCACTAGCCTCAGCAGCCTGCTCTTCTGGCGATTCATACAGACGTTTGGCTGCTCTGCTAGTTATGCCCTAGGAGGAGCTACTATTGGGGATATATACAAGGTGGAGGAGCGTGGGACTGCAATGGGGACTTTTCTGGCCGTGGGTCT
>JBBPLQ010000406.1:0-13448 GCA_038089855.1 Royoungia palumana
TGGAAATGGCCGTCGTTGAGGCCACCGAGGAGCTACTGAGAGATAAATGTCCATATAATGAATTTTCAGAATATGTTTGTGTTGAAATGTCATGTTCAGTAGTCTACTCAAATTATGACGACTGAGGAACCCTGGAAATAGAAACTTGGTACATTTCCATGGGTGTGGAAACATTGTAATGGCTTGTGATGAGTGTTTTGCATGATAAGGATTGAGTGTATCTTATCAGCGAGTGCAGTGCAGGTAAGAGTCTGAGGCGCGTAATGATGATGTGAGACTGGTTGCCACATCATTACCATGAGATTGTAGTCCATTATAATGACTTGAAAATGGCACATGGGAAAAAGGCTCATTATAATGTATGACAATGACTAAGCATGACCGCAAGAAAGTTGCGACAGGAGTATCCTTTCAGCTGAAGTCGAAGCACAGACCGAGTGCGGTTGTCTGGCTTTCCATACTGAAGACACCAAATCAGCCTCCCAGACAGCGGATCCAGAACATCTGCATCAACATTACTCAAGATCGAGACAGCGTAGCCAGCTTCAAGTTGGTGATTGTACATATATCCAAAAAGTCCAACACACAATATATCCCCTCTTACTTTGTATGCTTGTATGTCTTGTCCAAAAATGCCGTAAACACCTTGTGCCTCAACACAACCCCTCCTCCGCAGGCTCAGGCACCATCACAATCATTGTGTCCAGCATTGCCTTCGTGCCGTCTTCATACACCCTGCAGCGTTCCCACATCCCCATCACTTCATATACCTTCTTCACCTGCCTTTCCTTGTCCCCAATCCTTGTGTCCATAATTCACGTCCAACACCGCGCATTGCTCCAGCATGGCCACCTCCAACGCGACGTTGATCAGCCATGCACACTTGTTGTCCACAATGTCTGTCCCCACCTTTCCTATCTGCTCCGGCATGCCCGCATAGTCTAAAAAGTCGTCCCAGATCTAAAAATACTCGCCAAGTGGCAAGAGGATGGACAGCGCGACGTCATACGGGCGGACAATCTCCCCGCGGACGCTGCACATGCACAGCGCGAGGCAATGGAGATGTAAAAAGTGTAATACGCCGTCTTGTACTGCACGATGAGCACGTGTCTGTGGTTGGACAGTGAGCATGCACCAAGGCATGCGAGGTCGATCCCCTCCCAGAAATAAATGCACTTGGCCAATGAAAACTTGGTGAGATTGACTGATTGGCCCATTTCCATTTGAAAGGTCGTCTGTTTGGCATTGTTGGTGTGAGATCATAACCCCCTTTGTTTGGTCGACGTGCGGATGACGCACCTCATGGAACAACTCTTAAGGGGTGGACGTAGTACAGTTCGGTTCTGAGAGGTTTCTTGAGTAAGTGGTAGATGGTCCCTTCAAGTATGAAGGGATCCTTGATCATGATGTCACCCACGCTGTCGATGTGGTACTAACACAGCTGCTCACGACACATGATCAATTTGTCCATCATGTCGTCTGAGGAAAAAGGCTTGTAACTGCACATGGGGATCAAGCATGTTGTGGTCGTTGCCACAGGGCACGACACACAAACTCGATGCACCAGCCCAGCATGGCTGCTTTGAAGCACTCATCTTTGGCCAGAAGATGCCCTTTGAGGATTTCCACCGAATCGACATTCATCTCACGGTTGAGCTTACTGCCTGGGACGTTCTCGTCAAGGTTCTGTAGGGCGTCATGAAGGAGGTTCGATCTGAGCGATGTTGGGGACGTACTCAACGGCATCGAGAGGCATGTTTTCTGCCTTCATGTGGTCCACCAGCACGAGCCTCAGTTGCTGGTACATGCCCTTGAACTTTTATTGTCGTTGCACCTTGAGATTGTTGGACATCTTGTAGTCTATGTACAGTTTTCAAAGTGAAGCTGAAGTGAACAAGAAGCACACAAAATCACTGTTTCATATGGAAAGCCACTGGGCAACATCCGAGGGCATCACGTGATGGAGAAAAATTTCAGACCCAGCAAAACCTTAATCCTATGGAAAGCCAGACAACCCCTGGGAGGCTCCTTCATGCCATCTGCTATGAGTGTGAGACAACATCCTAAGGGCAAGAAAAAGTCCTCCAAACAATCTAGACAATTTGGGAGATGATGTGGATGCATTTGATACCATCCACAAGTGTCAAGGATGAAGGGAGGTAGGTGGTGGTCCTGGTGGATGAAACTGCAGATATGTACATCAGGACAACTTGACAAATGGTTGAATGACCAGACAAGCCAGGCAGTGAAACTGTTGCACCAGACAACTCCCACAGGACCCAAGGATATCCCACAGGCTATGGGAACTGGTGCATCAATGAAAGAATGTGTCAAGTTGTGTTATAGGTCAAAGGGGGCAAACCTAGGTGCAGGAGGCAGATGTCAACATTGATCTGGTCTGTCAAACCAATGGATCGGGTGTCCACAATGGCCAGGAACTCCCTAAAGAGCATCAGAATCAAGTGTGTCAGCAGAATGAATACACCAGGTGAAACAACCCTCAAAGTATAGTGTTACAAACGCCTCTAAACTCATACCATTTCCTATGACCAAGTCCATTCCTTTCCCTATACTTCACAAGCCAAGTCAACCATATGTTGTTCCACTACACAAGTGCCTAGAGCACACAGTATCTAAAACCTCATGTCAAACCTATGCAGGATTCAACCCATGATTGGCTGCCACACATCAAGGCACCGATTAAGATCTATCTCCATATGGATACATTAACCCTATACCCTATGATTCCATCCTATCAACACATGTTATACTTCTCTTCCATATGATATGCCACAAGGCTATGTCTTATCTATGACATCATTCCATTCTTCCCTATCATCCAATCATATGTTCACCTTGACAGAACATTCTCAAATTACCCAAATATGTACAAACATTATAGAGTAGTATAAATACCTGAGATGTACTTCAATAGTCCTCAGTTTAATCAACTTGTATCTTCCTCTCAACATCTACTCTAAGCAACCTAAGCTTTCCACTTTTTAAAACTACACAACCACTCGATTTCGAGAGTTGTCTCATATAGAGTGTTGTGTAGTGGTCCTGTTTAAAGCTGGACCAGAGCTTAGAGGAAGTGTTTTGAGAGGAATACACAAGTTGATTAAACTGGAGCTTTATGCTACTGACATGGGGTTTATATACTACTCTAAGGTTTGTCCATGTTTGTACTCTAGAAGTAGGTAAGCGACAGTGATTGGTTAAGTGAATGTGGTATGATGTCTGGCATCTATTATATGATTGGATGATAAGGAATGAGTTATAGATAAGGTGCTGCCTTGAGAATGGAAGAGAAGCATTGAGCTTCTATGGAATGGAAGTTCATAGGATCATATCCGATTGGTGGGTTTTATATATGGCTGTGTGATTGCAGCAGCCAGTAGGAATTAGAACCGAGCATAGGTTTGGCATGAGGCATGTGAGGCTGTTATGAATGCTCCTAAACTCCTATCCTCAACCCCTGTCTTCATGCCTATCAATCCCATCTTATCTTATCAACAAGTCTTCATACCTCAAGAACGCTATGTTGTCCCTCCCACCTTCTCCCCAGACTTGTTCTAGACTTCTATGCCTCATGCCAAACCTATGTGCAAAACCTATTCCTATTGGCTGCCATATTCACACAGCCCTATACATATTCCACCAATCGGATATGATCCTATGCAATTCTCAACTTCTCTTCCATTCCAAGGCAGTGCCTTATTGTTAAGGCTATGCAGGATTTCCAGCGACAACACTGGTCAACTCCGGATACAACTCCGGAGTTGTGCAAGGGGTTCAGGACTTTGGCTTCAGCGACTTGGAGCAGAGCGCTGCACCCTTACTGTCCTTGTTGGGGGTCCCGAATTTCGGAGGACAAAGAGGACGGAGTGGGTTGAAGGGTGAACTCAAAGTGGAGTGAGATGAGAGAGGAGTGCCGGGGAAGTCTTAGTTGATATTCAAGCTAGAGTATCTATGACAAGGTGCAGACTTATATACGGAGGACGGGAAACGTAACTGGGACGGAGATGAATAAGTCTGGAGTCAGAAGGGTCGGAGTAAGGGTCAGAGATGGAGAATGGACAAGGGTCGACAGAGAATGGAGAAGGGTCGACGGAGAAATGTACATGCAGGGTCGGAGGTAACTAGGACGGAGGCAATACATGACGAGATAGAATGTGAACTTTAAACGGAGAATGGAGAGATGGAGTGAAACGGAGAGACGGAGATCTACGGATGGGGTATCAGAGTGTGCGAGGGTGCTGGAGTTGGGTCTCGGAGGTGCAGAGTAGGTCGGAGGAACAGCACGTGACACTTATCTATGACATCATTCATTTCCCTTATCCTCCAATGACAATTAGATACTGAGTATCATACCACCTTCCTTTCTAGTGTACTATTGTAAATATGACCACACACAGTGGACACTATATAAACCTTCATGTAGTAGCATACATTCCTTAGTTTAATCAACTTCAATATCTTCCATTCAAAGTACCTCCTAAGCCAACAAAGCTATATTCCACTAAACTTCACTTGCTTTGAGTGTTGTTTCAGAGGCTGTGTCCTCTAGGGATGAGTGTAAGGGAACAACATAGGTGGATGTTGTGTTGAAAGTCTTGTCAAAAGACTTGATTGGTTCATAAGGAATGTAAAGTGTAGGAAATGGGATGTTGTTAGAGGCATTTGTAATGCCAGGTCAAGGTACCAGTCTAGGAGAGCAGTAGGCCTGGGTCCTGGACTCAAGCTGGCATGTTCATTTCATTGACACACTCATTTCTGAGGTTCATAGGATGTTTCTAGTCAATATAGATGCCTACTCTGTTGGTCTTACAGCTCCAATCATGTTCAACATCATGTGTCATTTCTGGCACCTAGTCCAGGAGGTCTCAGGACTGAAGGACAATATTGGAGGCAATTGGAGGTGTAATACTGACAGAACAGGGACAGTGACCAGGAATGTCCTAGAGATGTCAGAAATGAGTGCATCATTGAAACAAACACACCAAATCAATATATTAGGCCAGAAAGCCATTTTTGGGCTGAGGAGGTGAAAGGCAACATTGAGGATGATTCAGAGTGGCAAAACAATCATGATCAAGTCAATATGGATGAGAAAGAGTACTGGATTGACAATGCAATGAGTAGTGCATTGTGTGGCTCAAAATAAGTTGAAATGTGATTACTAGCTGTAAAGTGTTACAAATGCTCCTAAAACTCCTATATCCCTTCCATCTAACCTGATCTTATCTTATCAACAAACCTTCATGCCAGAGGAATGCTTGGTTGTCCCCTACACCTATGACCCAGACCTTGTCACACCTCATATCCAACCTATGCCACATCATACACAGCCCATGAATCATTCCCACCAATCATAAATTATCCATCCACAGCCTACATCACACCATATTAATTAGCCAATATTGTTATGATTGCATCTTTTTCTTTCCTTTTTAAAACATTTGTCTGTCTCCCCCCAGACTCCATCTTCTTTTTGGAACTACATGCATCCAGTTCAACCCTGATTGCATCTCATTCTGTAGGTCTTCCACCTGCTTCCTGACCTGCATCCCAATAGGTATGTTTCCTTTCTTGTCATATGTGACTCATTCTTTCATTTGTCATGATGACTCCTTTATTTATACCAATGTCAATTTCAGAGCCCCATCTCCTTCTGCTTCTTGCAGATCAGCTATCCTTCTCTACTAATCCTTTTACCCTTTACCCTACATGACTCACTTCCGATGTCTTCCCTTCGGGATTCCATCTCTTCCTATTTGCTACCTACTTTTGACTCATCCATACTGACTCTGGATTGCCTACCCTGAACAATGATCCCTTGCAGTATATAAACCTTTGCACTACCTCTTGTATTCTTTACCTTGAATCTACTTGAGCTTCCCTGCTCAATGCTCTTCCAAGTCTCTCACCCTTTGTCTCTTTCGAGGCTCCCTTCGTTGCCTCTGTCCTTTACATCAAGGACATGCCTTCTGAACTCCGGGTCATGCAAGTTGACCTTGTTGTCCTCGCCAGTAGAACTCAGCCTAACCAGCAGACTCTTTCATCCCTATGTCCTAGGCTAGCCTCATAGGTGTAGTCTCCCTTCATCTCTCAGTTCTTATTGAGCACCTTTCAAGTCTATGTTTACCTCTACCCAAGGTTAGCATAACAAATAGCATATGTCTCTCATCTTTCCCATTATAGTAAAGAAGTGTGAAAAGTATAAGAACAAATAGGAAACAACTGTCAGTCTTGTGGGGTACTGTCCAACTTTTCTTCTTCATAGACTTTGCATTTAATAAGATCACCATCAGTGATAAAAAGGTCACCCTGATTGATGAGTCTGAACCATCTCAAGGAGCAGACAACTGCTTCCAGTTCACAATGAACCAAAACTCCCAATGACTATCATGCCATATGATGCCTACATTGCCTTGTGAGGGCTGGGAGCATGGATTGACAAATAATTGATCAGGATTGTGACTCACAATCATAAAAACAAAAGTAAAAACATTAAAAAATGAGGACATACCTTGAATATGGAACCAATGGCTCTAGAAATACAAACACATACTTGAAGGAGTAATACCAAAACTCCCTTCACTTAGGGAAGTAAATCACCAAATCTCATTGATTGACAAGAACAAACATTATTCTTACCACTTACCTCATTGTGCTGATGTGCTGAAACAGCAGCTGTAAGACAAATTCTGACTATACACAAGTGTGGGATGGTAGATCATGAAGAGTGTCCCACAAGCTGCACCAATGCTATGCATCCTGAAGAAGAGTGGGAATTGCAAATAGTCATAGACTGTCACAAATGGAACAATAATACATATGGTTGAGGATGTAACCCCATTCCCTGACCAGGATCAGATGGAATAACACTCAAAGTAAGTGAAGTTTAGTAGAAGGGTTGTTTAAGAGATGAAGAAGTACTTTGAATGGTAGAACTTCAAGTTGATTACACTGGGGAATGTATGCTACAACATGAGAGTATTATAGTGTCTAGTTATTGTGTGTCCATGTTTGTACCTATAGTGTGTAAGTGACTGTGATTGGATAATGAAAGTAGTACAATGCACAGCATCTATTAATGGGATGATGTCATAGATAAGGCACTGCCTTGGAATGGAAGAGCCTTGATAACAGGATCATATCCCATTGGTGGGTTATATATAAGGCTGTGTGAATGTGGCAGCCAATAGGAATGAGAACCAAGCATAGGTTTGGCATGAGGCATGAGGTCTAGAACAAGTCTGGTTGGAATAGAGGAACAATGTATCATTCTTGTGGTTTAAAGATAAGATAAGATGAGGTTAGATGGCATGAAGAAAGGGGTTGAAGATAGGGGTTTAGGAGGGTCAGGAACATCAGATTTGTATGGACATAGCTAGAGTGAGATACTGCTCAAAGATCAATCTTCAAATGCATACAAGCAGGTTCATATAGAACTGGAAGACATCTGGAAAACAGTATTCTCCACCATCTACAGAACTTTCGCCAGCTTGGTGATGCAACAGGGGATTGTAATGCCCCTACAATCTTTCAATGCCTGATGACAGTGATATTTCAGGATCATATCAGATGCTTCATATATGTCTACCTTGATGATATATTTGTCTATAGTGATACACTGGAGGATCATGAAGAGCACCTCCAAGTTGTATTTGATTTGCTGGAAAAAGCAAACTTTTACCTCAAAAAGGAGAAGTGTGACCTCTATGCTGAGAAACTCGAATGTCTAGGTCATATTATTGATCATAAAGGTGTACACACTAAACACTCCTAAACCCCTATCTTCAATCCCTGTCTTTATGCCATATGATCCTATCTTATCTTATCAACAAGTCTTCCTACCTCAAGAATGCTATGTTGTTCCTCCCGTCTTCTCCCCAGGCTTGTTCTAAACCCTTATGCCTCATGCCAAACCTATGCTCAACTCATACTCCCATTGGTTGCCATGTTAAACACAGTCCCATATGTTGTATGATTCTCTTAACCAATCATATTATTACTTTCACACAGCCTACATGGCACCACTTTCATTAACCAATCACGATCACTTCAGATACTTCTGTTTATAGTATAAAGTTTGGCACACTGGTTGCACACGGACCAGGACACAAATAGATACAAACAAACTAGGTAGTATATATACCTGAGCTGTACTTTGATAGTCCCTCAATTTAATCAACTTTGATCTCTCCCATTCGAAGCCCCTTCTAAGCTTTTGTTAAGGCTATGTTGGAATTCCAGTGACAACTCCAGTCAACTCTGGATCTAACTCTGGAGTTGCACAAGGGGTTTGGGACTTCAGCTTCAGCGACTCGGAGTGGAGTGCTGTGCCCTTACTGTCCTTATTGGTGGTCCTGGATTCCAGAGGACAAAAGGGACGGAGTGGGTTGAAGAGATGAACTTGGAATGGAACAGGATGAGAGAGGAGTGCTGGGGAATTTTTAGTTGATATTCAAGCTGATGTATCTATGACAAAGCTCGGACTTATATATGGAGGTCGGGGGACATAACTAGATGAAATAAGTCCAGGATCAGAAGGGTCAGAGTAAGGGGTCAGAGTCTGAAGAGCCGGAGTAAGGGTCAGAGGCATAGAATGGACAAGGGTCAGTGGAGAATGTCAAAGGTACATAAAGTAGAGAATGGAGACTGAAATGGAGATGGAGAATGTACATGCAGGATCAGAGGTAACTAGGGACGGAGGTTTTACATGATGAGAATGAAATGGAGAGTAAACTATAATGGAGACACAGAGGACAGAGTGACAGAATGAGACGGAGGAATGGAGATACTATGGGCGAGATATTGAAGTGCGCGAAGAAGCTGGAGTTGCATTTTGGAGGTATGGAGTTGCATGGAGGAACAGCATGTGACAGCTTTCCTCTTTACTTCACAACCACTCCAACTAAACTTCATTCACTTTGAGTGTTGTTTCACTGATAGGGACAAGATGTCTCAATTTACAATTGGAGGACATCCAAGTCCCTGAACAAGGTCCAACACTTTGTTGGCCTCATTGAATATCTAGCACAATTCATGCTAGATGTATTGGTGTATACAATGCCATTGATGGGAATACAACAGAACAGACATTTGTTCAGATGGAGAGAAATCCATGATTAGTGCTTCCAGATGATAAAAGATCTAGCATGTAAATATCTGATCTTGTGGCCCATCGACCCATGAAAAGAGGAGCCTATATGGTTCATTTGTGATGCCTCATTATGTGGAGTGGGCACACTTTATGGTCAAGGACACAATTGGAAAACCTACAGACAAACAGGATTTATGTCGAGAAAGCTGAGCAATGCTCAACAGAATTATAGGACATTTGAGCAAGAGACCCTTGCAATAATCAAAGTCCTGTTGAAATGGGAGGATAAACTCCTTGGGTTCAAGTTCATGATTATCACTGATTGTGAAGCACTTGGCTACCTCAAAACACAATGAAAGCTGTTGAGTAGACAAGTCCACTGGACTGACTACCTGTTGAGATTTGACGCAAAAATAACACACGCCAAAGGGTCAGAAAACTGTGTAGCAGATTGCTTATCATGCTACTATAAGAGGGAAAGGGGCAAAGTGGCCTATGATGAGGAAATAGATTGAGCCAATGCAGATGCACAATTAGACTGCAAGGGGGACAATCTCCCTCAAGATCAATGGTCAGAACTATGAGCCTCAGTGGTGGACAAGGACAAAAGCCCTCAGAAGAGTACTTGACTGGCTGAAAAGTAGGAAACATGCATAATAGAGGCTTGGGAAATGGTCTCAGCCACAGAAAGGATAACTGAGAACACCCCCCACACAGTTGCAGAATAGGATCCAACAGTTTTTGAATCTACTGAGACCACCAGAGCTCTGCCAGTGATATATGGAAATACACCAGAATTTCTGGATGCAGTCTGTATGGGGTATAAATCCAACCCACTTTTCGCCAAGGTCCAGGCCCAGCTGTGCCATTTCCCACAGTTCATGGAAAAGGAACACCTCTATATGAAAAATTGAGGAGGAGAGAGGGTTCTATGCCTTCCAACAATGAAACTTGAAGGTGACAACATTGTTGCCAAGGTCATTGAACATGTGCATGAGGTTCTCAGGCATTTTGGGTCCCAGAGGATGGCAGATTACATCTGCAGGTGGTACTGGTGGCCAAAGCTTGGTTGAGAGGTAGACAGCTTCTATTGATCCTACCTGACCTGCCAGGTCACAAAGAGTAACAATCAACACCCTAGAGGGCTACTACTCGGTCTCCCTGTGCCACAATGACCCTGGGGATCAATCACCATGAACTTTGTTGGACCATTCCCAACTAGTAGCAGGCATGATTACCTATGGGTAATCATATGCTGCCTCACATTCATGTTACACTTGGTGCCAGTACAAATATGATAGTGCAAGCATCTGATCTTGCTGACCTATTTGTCAGGGAGATCATGCGATTACATGGATTACCAAAGACAATAGTCTCTGATCATGATGCAAAGTTCACATCAATCTTTTGGTAAAAATTACACTGAATGATGGGAGCAAAGCTCCTCATGTCCACAGTGTTCCACCCACAAACATATGATGTCTCAGAAAGGGCTATCAGAAATGTAGTTCAAATACTATGAGTGTTGGTATGGCCTGATCAGATGGACTGGGTTGAGAAAATCCTGATGACTGAGTTTGCCATCAACTTGAGCATAAGTAGCTCAACCAGCTTTGTGCCATTTGAGCTCAATTATGGATACATGCCTGTCATGATGCAATGTGTTAATGAAGGAAAACCTTCAACAGTGCCTGGAGTGAAAGCCTTTATGTGAAAGGCCATGTTATGACAACCCCAGGTAGGGATGGGTGTTAACTCAAAGGCTCCTGGAATTCTAATGCTTTGTAATAGGGGTTCCGAAGGTTCTGAAAATAGGGGCTTCAGCCAGCTGACAGAAGATCAATCAGTTTGAGGGTGCAAGGTTCCGATATTCCAAGATAGGGGTTCTGAGGGTTCCGAAAATAGGAGCTCTCAGAGGGTGAGAGGCCTGAAGACAAGGTATCCCTGTTTGAAGGGATTCAGGGGTTTAAAGATCCTCTAACACATTGCAGAGGTTCAAAGGGTTCAAAGAGGGCCTCCCCATGAGTGGTAGGAGGTTCAGAGGGTGAAAGTGGTTGAGCATGTAGATTGAGTAGATCTAAGCTGAGGGATACAAGTAAGGATTCTACAACTTATATAAGGTCAACAAGAGGCTGAGTCAGGTCAGCTAGAAAAGTAATCTGTTCTAAGTGGGAGTCAGAACAGGAGACAGAAGAGAGATTGGATGTCAGAAGACAATGGAGCAGGAACCCCTAGGAATGCCTGGAGAGGATAAAGGAATCCTGTAGTATATAAAAAGAGAGATGGTTGAAGTGGAAAGACATTGTTATTCCTGATCCTTGACTGCAGCACAGTGAGTATGCTGCAGGTCTGGGACTATGGGTTCTGATGTTGAATTTCCTAAAAAGGAAAGTTTTGAAAAGTGAAAATTTTAACAGAGTCTGGTTGACTGGTTCAGAGTGAAGAGGGAAAAGGGAAAAAGAAATGGATAATACAACTCAAACTAGAAGGAATCATAACATTTGTTACAGATGCTCCCAGACCCCTATCTATAACCCCTATATTCCCTCCATTATCTAATCAATCACATGACATCCTATTCCCAAAACTACATGTCCAATCTTCATCATACATCATTCCTCTACATACATGCCTCATTCCATTCCAAGAAGTCTAGAACCACACACCTCATGCCAAACCTATGCTTGGATCCATTCCCCATTGGCTGCCACACTTGCATAGCCAAGCACAGCCCTTATCTATGATGACATCCTTATCACCCAATCACATAAATACTTATGCACAGCCTTGATGACATCATATGCACTAACCAATCATATATGCTTACATTATGGAACACTCTAGAATAGATCAAATATGTACAAACAACATGTATCTAGCATATATATTGAATCCAACATTGGAGAACTCCAGTAAAGTTCTCTTGATCTTCTCCCTCATTACCAGTCAGACTCTCCTCTTACAACCACTTTTCCACTATATGAGTCTTGACTTTGAGGCTTGTTTCAACATTACCCTCCAACCAAGTCATGAAAGCCTCTTGAGTGTTAGATGAGGAGGTAACTAAAATTTGTGACAAGCATATCCCAGGGATCTGATAATGTTTGCCCATGCTTTAGCATCATAGATGTCATTGCATAGGTATAGTCATCAACATGGGTGGGGTACACATCAGGAATGTGGCTGGGTTGTATGGCAGACATGGATGAGGATGAAAGGATTTGACTGTGGCCCAGAATGAACTGTTGAGTGGAGGAGCTTCCAGAAGTACCAGGACTACAAGGGGACTATATAGAGGTTCGGGAGGTACCAACTTTTTGTTTTCCTTTCTTTTTGTGCTGGTATGAACAGGGAGAGGTTGGCTGAGAGGAGTGTAACTTCCAAAAGGACTTCAGACAATCAGGTAAAGGGGAAGAGCGAAGTGGAGCTGGACAGGGTGTGATGGATGTTCTGGCTCATGATGGACTCCAGCATTGAGGGTGACCAAGTGCTACTACCCAGCAAATGGAGCAGCAGTATTCCTTGTAGAAAATTCTCAGATGACCTAGTTTGTGACAAGTGAAGCATGTCTGGTGGTAGAGGGGGTGTCTGGAATAAAGGATGATCCCAGTATTGGTGAGTTCCACCTTGAGAACTGCAAGCTCTTCACTGGAGTTCAGGGATGAAGAAGAGGCAGAGGGTGTGGAGGAGGGAGGGGGAACTGGTTGAGGTTCCAGTGATACTAGTCATGGTGAGGGGGTCTGCACTGGGGTGGATAAACCAAGTCCATTACACAATGGATGGTTTTCTGGTAGTTCACTAGGTCGGCTAGGAAGTCTCTGAAACAGGTTTGGGCTGACAGTATCAGGGTGGGGGCACAGAGCCATTGGATGATGTTCCCAATGAGGTACTGGGTGCATGAGCAGTATAGGGGGTGTAACCATTATTTCTTTGAGTACATTTTCCAATTGTTGGATTTGATGGATCAATTGGTAAAGGGAAGAGTAGGGGGAGCCAAGGTCTGTGTACCTCTCAATGAAGATCATCAAGGAGGAATCCGTGGCTAGGTGGATGAGTTCTTCAGCACTTTCCCAGTCAACATAGGATTCACTGAGGATAAGGTGTTGAATGTACTCAGGACAGTCAGGCTCATTTATATCTTGAGGAGGGAGGAGGTGAGAAGCAGGGATAGTATCCTAATCAACTCAAGCATTAATGGAATGGACAGCATGGACAAGAGCATCACAGTGATTAGGAGGATTAATAGGTATGTTGTTAGGGGTGGCTGGGAGGGTTGGAGAGGGTAACTGTATGTCAGCCAGGAATTGTTTGTTGACAAAGGAGGAGGAGGAGGAGG
>JBBPLQ010000406.1:13458-23671 GCA_038089855.1 Royoungia palumana
ATGTCAGTAGAAGGGTATGTCATCAGATGACACAACAGATGGTGGTTTTGCTGGGGAAGAGATTGTGGAGTCATTTATACATGTTGAGTGTCTCTTGGGCGTTTGCTATATTGGATTCAGGTTCCCAGGAGTCCTCTTCTGTGAAGTACATCAGCAAACTGTCCCTCCAATTAGCAGGGTTGCACAGCCCTCCACAGACACTATAGGAAGGTACCTAATAATATAGATCTGTACAGACAAATAGGGGCTTTTTGACTTTTTTTTTCTCTATTGACCCTGGCTAACAAATTTTAGGAGCCCATCTTTATATGTATTCCAGCCTCTGCGCAAATTTTTAGATGAAAAAATAAAGATATGACTTTGTGGCAAGTTCTACAAAGTATGAGAAAAGTGCTGTTTTGCTGATGTACCCCTTCCATCAGATCAGGAATTTGCAGTTGTGTGAGGGCCTGCGATGCCGTAGGATTTTTTCAATTTCGTACTTTTCCTCTCCATTTATAAGATCTAGTGGAGGTTGGGGAAATTTCTTCCCATGTATTTGATTTTCCCTGTATGGCGAAAGGAGTTCTGCATGGAATACCAGGTGGATATGCCATGTCTTTGAGAGCTGGAGTTTGTAGGAGAGGGGGGAGAGGACTTCCATGATGATGAATGGTCGCTCTCATTTTGGAGCAAACTTTGGGGTAGAGAGATCTCTCTTGAGGTTTCTGGCTTCTAGCCATACTCTGTAGGTGCAGGCTTTCATAGTTTGCCTGGCAAGGTCATGTACTGTGATTGCTTCCTCTTGTGCCTTAGTGAGTAGTTGCAGACATTCCTCTACAGCTGGCAGGGTTTTGTTGACAATAGATCCTTGAATAAGTCTCGATTTCTTTGTTGACCCATTTGGTTTACTGTCTGTTTGGGGGTGATAAGCAGTGGAGAGGGCAAGTTTGTAGCCAACATGGCGAGCAAGTTCCTTTTGGAAGGCAGAGGCAAATTGGGGACCTCTGTCAGATATAATTTTGTCATAGAGGCCAAAGTGGTAGTATACTTTGTGAAAAAAGAGGTTGGCAACCTCTTGGGCTGTGATTGTCTTTGAACAGGGGCATAGGATTACCCCCTTAGTAAGACCATGGTTGACTACAACCATGAGGGAGTCATAAGGGCTGGCCAAGGGCAGGTCAGTGATGAGATCGACATAGAGTTGCTGGAATGGATGTGAGCAGGAGGATGGGATGGGAGAGAGGGGGGGGGGGTGGGTGGGGTGGTATCAGCTTTCATTCATTGGCAAGAAGCACAACCATCAACATATTTATGGACAAAGTGGGCAATGCCTGGCCACCAGTAGTTGATAGAGATGAGTTGATGGGTTTTGAGATAGCCTGGGTGGCCAGCTGTTGTGACAGGCAGCAACAATGTTGTGATGAAGGCTGGCATGGTCAGGGATGTAGACATGGCCCTGGTAGGTGAGGATCCTGGCATCATATTGCCAGTCACTGAGGCACCTGGTGAAGGCAACAGGGAGATTGCCTGTGAGGTGGTTGAGTTTGTTAAGGACTAATGGGTCAGAGGGGGTGGAGAGGGCAATAAGTTGGTGAAGAGGGTCATCCACACTGTGGGTGGTAAGATGGACAAACAGGTCATTGTGGAGGATGGTGGTGGATGTGTTGTCATGGGCATCTGAGGGAACTGGTCAGGACAGTGAGAGAGGGCATCTGGAATTTTCCAGGGACATGGGAAAATGTCAGGTCGAAATCTGCAAGGTCAAGGAGCCAGTGGGCTTGGCAATTGTTGAGGTTTTGAGGTTGGTGAAAGTAGGTGAGATTTTTATGGTCTGAAAAGATGGTAATGGGGGAGGAATGGCCATAGAGGAGGTGGTGCGGATGTTTGAGTGCTCAGATGACCACCAGCAATTCCTGATCATATATGTTATAGTTGTACTCTGCAGGGCCAAAGGATTGAGAGAGATAGGAGCATGGTTTCCACTCTCCATTGGAGTCAGATTGGAGGAGGACTCTGCCAGAAGCATAGGCAGAGGCATTGGTGGCAATGGCAAAGGGTCTAGTGATATCTGGCATGTGTAGGACTGGTTGCTGTAGGAATGCTGTTCAGAGGTCCAGAAAAGCAGCAGATTGTGGGGTTTCCCAGTGCCAGGGGGTGTCTTCCTTGGTGAGGTCAATGAGAGGGCATGCTTGGGATGAGAAATCCAGAATGAATTTCTGATAGAAGTTGGCAAACCCTAAGAAAGAGTGGACATCTCTGATCTTTTTGGGGGTGGGCCAGTCTGTGATACCTGATAATTTGGCAGGGTCCATGGCAAGGTTTCCTAGGTGAACAATCATTCCTAAGTATTCAACTTCTCTGACGCTGAAGGAGCATTTTTCAAGTTTGAGATGAAGGTCTAAATCTCTCATCTGCTGGAGTACTCATTTGGTGCATTCTTTGTGGAGAGTGGGATCAAAAGAGAAAATCAGGAGGTCATCCATGTAAATCACAAGCCACCCTTCCATGATCATATCCTGGAAGGAGTCATTCACGAAATGTTGAAAGGTGGCAGGAGAGTTGGTTAGGCCGAAGAACATGATGGTTGGTTCAAAGAGTACATATTCAGTAATAAAGGCAGCTTTCCATTGATGCCCTTCTTTGATGCACATGTTGTTGTACCCCCAGCAGACATTGAACTTGGTAAAGATGGATGCTCCATGGAGCCAGTCAACCAAGTCAGAGATAAGAGGGAGGGGGTATGCATCCCTCACAGTATGTTTATTTAGGTATCAGTAGTCTTGACATGGGCGGAGTCCTGCATCTTTCTTTTTGAGAAAGAAGAACAGGGAGGCTTGGGGAGAATTGGAAGGGCAGATTTTTCTGTTGGCAAGGTGGTCATTGCAAAATGCTTAGGTGGCCTTCTTCTCATCCAGAGAGGGGGTAGGTCTTTGTGACTTTCGGGACAAAGTCTTCAGTGAGGTGAATTTCGTGATCATAGGGTCAGACAGGGGGAATGTGGTCACAGGATTCCTTGGCGAATACAGATGAGAATTCCAAAAAGGCAGAAGGGAGGACAATCTTCTGAGGTTCTTGGATTGCTGCTAAGTCAGTAGAGTGGGTCCCCTTTTTGTCCATTGAAGCTTTAAAGTCTTGGGATGTGGTTCATACATTCGGAATGAAATAGGGTCCACTCTTCAAGAGGCAATTCTGGGAATTGGAAAGGATTGGGATTCGTGCCCTGGTGTCCCATTCATCAAAGTCAAACAAATGAGCATCCCAATGTGAGTCTAATTTGACATGCCTTATCCCAACATAGCCCAGGTGTGGTCTTTTTTGCTGTGGAGTAATAGATTTGATCCATTGGTCTGTCATTTCTTTTGTGCTGCTTGGGAGTGTGGGATTGGAAGGTGGGATGCGGGACTTCCTTGACTGTGACCAATTTTTCTTTCCAGTCAATGAGGGGGGCATTGTGTCAGAGCCACAGCCATCCAAGAATGACATTTTCAGTTCCACATTACATGACATGGAAATCAACTAGGTGTAGTGTGATCCCAAGATGAAGTCTCAAGGTGGTTTTGTAGCAGATATCACCATTTTTTTTTGTTTGGTCTACGTTTTGGATATGGAATGGCTTAGGTAGGAGGGTGAGGGGAAAGTGATTCCAGTTGGCAAAGTGCCAGTTGATGCAATTAATTTGGGCCCCAGAATCAATGTGTGGAAGTTTCAATGTCTTTGGTGGTGACTCCATGGGACTCTGGATGTATAGTGGTAACTCTTGAGGAAGTTTGATTCTCAGGGTAAGAGAACATTGAAATGAGTAAAGCACAGGTTTCAAATTTGTCCCTTAGGAAAGTAAGTAAAGCAAAGCTTGAATAATCATCAATCACCATCAAAATATATCTCTTCCTCGATTGAGATTCCTTGGGAAGTGGGCTGATCAGGTCTGTGTGCAATAATTTGAGAGAGTGTGATGCATATTTCTCAGATGAGGGGTTAGGCTGATTAGCTAATTTACCCTCAGCACATGTTTTACAAGGAGAAGTGGTGGAGGAAGGTCAAAGGGTAGATACTCCAGTAGTGGCAGTAGATAGTTTCTTTAAGGTGTTGGTGGAAGGGTGTCCAAGGCATAGGTGCCAGAGATCAAAAGAATCAGGGAGTAGCTGTACTGATGCAACATGTGAAGGAGTAATCTGAGACAACTGAAACCAATGCAAGTTGTTCTCTGAAGGAAACTGGGCAGCCGCCCAAATTACCAGAGAATCATCAGCATTCCAAATATGTGTTTATTGCCAGTAATATGGTGGTAGTATCCCTGTCTCATAAGTGTGGGTACTGAGAGCAATCAATAAGCCATGTGTGGGGAATACCAAACATCTGTTAGAACAAGAGGGGGTAGATTGATTTGTTTAATTATGACATTGCTGGGACCATACATTGAGATTGAATCTCTAGATGCAACAGTTGCTTCATGTTCATTGTGGTCAATATGGGCACAGTCTGAGATATAAGAAGTAATGTGGTCTATATAACCACTATTGATCATCCAATGGTTTGGTTTTCCACTTGCAGTTCCAATGGTATAAAGGCCAAAAATTCTAGTATTGTAGTTGGATGTTACAGGGATCTCTCACTGGATTTTGGAGGACAAAGGAGACAGAGTGGGTGAAAAGGAGAACTTGGAGTGGAATGAGATGAGAGAGGAGTGCCAGGGAAATCTAAGTTGATATTCAAGTTGAAGTACATATGACAAAGGGTGGACTTATATATGGAGTTTGGAGGACGTAACTAGAATGTAACAGGGTCAAAGGAGAATGGAGATGGAGAATGGACAAGGGTTGATGGGGAATGAAGAAAGGTGAACAGAGAACAGAGAATGGAGAGGTGTTATGATTGCATCTTTTTCTTGTCTTTTCAGAACCTTCATCTCAGTTCCCACAGACTCAAATTCCTTTTAATACAACATGTGTTCTGTCAAAGCCCCAATTGCATCTCCTTCTCCCAGCCTCCCATTTATTTCCTAATGGCATATGTTTCCTTTTCTGTCATACATGTATGTGACTCATTCTTTCATTTGTCACAATGACTCACTACTTACACTGATGACACCTTTAGAGCCCCATCTCCATTTGCTTCTTATAGATCAGTGACCCTTCCTTTCCTTCTCTGCTGATTCTTTTACCCTTTACCCTACATGACTAACTTCTGATGTTATAACCTGAGAGAGTATGCCCATCCTCAAGCTGCTTTCCAGAAAAAATGAGGTGCTGTTGATCTGGAGAAATGCCTTCCTTGTCCTGAATCTTTGCCTTCACATTGTCAATCGTGTCAGAAGACTCAACTTCCAGTATGACAGTTTCACTACTGAGGGTCTCCACAGAGATTTGCATACCACCATGAAGGTGAAGTACTAGATAAAGCCTTGACTCCTTTTGAAAGTTATAGTCAAGCAAAAATGAGGTGCTGCTGATCAGGGGGGATCTCTTTCTCATCCTGGATCTTGACCTTCATGTTGTCAACGGTGTCAGATGACTTGACTTCCAACGTTTACCAATAAGAGGCATGACAAGAATTTGTATTCCATCATGGAGACAGATGACTATGACACTCAGAAGTCACACAAATATCATAACTGGCTGACTTACCAAATCATGACCCCACTGCAATAAAACATGCTGGTAGTTCTGCCACATCACCTGGGCGATCTGATCATGCTTCTGCCTTGCCAAACCATCATCCATTGGATGAGCACTGCCAGACACACCTGCACCTGCACATGTACCCCCATTCTGCCATCTGTGGTCTCGAACATCCATTTTTCATCATCCTCTGATAGATCACATGGGTCATTGTTAGCACCTTCATGAAAGCAAATACAACTGTGAATTGTGCATGGTGCTGCAGGAATCTTGACCTGATCGTCCATTGATAATTCTGCTAGGAGGGATAAAATGTAGAAGCAGCGTTTGAGTACTCTGAAGATCCGTTCAATTACATGTGGGCTGAGGCATGACAAAGATTGAAGATCTCCTTGTTTGATGGACTGTAAACGAGGATTGAGACATGATCAATATGATAGAGTGCATGTACCAGATGCTTGCACAACCACACTCAGCCAAGTAGTATCACACACCACAATATAGAACAAGGAGTTGTGACTGAAGTGGATAGCCTGCATCTGCAAGTAAGTATTTACCATCAGGTATGTGTAGATCGCTTGAGATCGCATCATCATAGACACATGCATCAGTAGCAGATCCTTCCCATCCCAGGAGAAGGTAGGTGAAACTGAGGTTGAAGTCCAATATGAAAAGTCTGTTCTGGGAAAGACATCTCTTGCAATTTCAGAAAGCTGAATGGAGGTAGCTTGGAGGAGTGACAGCTATATGACTTCCATCAATGGCACCAATAGCATCACAGAAGTAAGGATAGAACTTGGGGTTGCTCCAGATCTTTGATGGAACCTCTTCACCAGCTGGAAAGCTTGTATTTCATATAAAATGGTGGAGTTGAAAAGATATCTATTATTTTTAAAAAATATCTACCATGTAATAAAACAAACCAGTGAGACAGGCACTTTGTTGAGTAGAAGTGGGAACATTGCAACTTGTTCTTCCAGTGTAACATTCTGGGAATCATGGTGGCCCATCTCACATGATCTGCAAGGAGGGCAAGAAATACATCCTTGCCTACACCAAGTTCACAGCAGATACAATCTGGATGGCCAGTGATAAGCTCTTTGACCCATTGGTGCCTGGTTAGGATCAACATGTGGTATGAAATGCAAGGTTTGGGTGCAGGTTCAAGAGTAACTTCAATCAGAGAAATAAGCAGAGTATGGATAAACTCAACAATGTTCTCTATAACTGCCCTGTGAACTTCATCCTCTGGGTCAGGCATGGGCATATTATGATGACAGGGATGAACAGATCATTTAGTCTCCAACTTCCTGGCCAGCTACGAAGCCAAGCAGGACTGAGCAGGACCAAGCAGGACCAAGTAGGACCAAGTAGGACAAACATGAACACTCTTGGCTACTTCTCAACTAGTGGCTCCCATCCAGGCTCTAAGATATTCAGGGCCAACTATAATCATGTGGTAATAGAATGTGCTTATTATCTGTTTGAATCTGGGTACACTCACCTGTGTTTTACTTTGAAGCTTACCTGGATGTTTTTTGTAGTTGCTGACTTGGAGTCAATAGAAATGACATGATTGCCTGCATTCTTGAGTGACCATGCATTTTTGCTCTCCCAACAAATTCAATGGTGTCATGACAATTTGAATGCCATTTAGGTGGAAAAGGGGGATCCAAAAGGCTAGTGTCTTTCCCATTCCTGTTCCTGATGTGCAGATGTCATTCTTCTCACCTTTCAGTATGGCCGCTATGACCTGAGCCTGCCAGAGGCATGGTCTAATTCTGAAGACTTGATTAGCACATTGTCAGATTTCAAATAATGATATAACAGTAGGTGCCATATTGGTGGCCATGTGGCAATAGAAGACTTGGATGGCAGTGCAATCACAGCAGGGTAAATAGATCTGTGTCTACCACATAAAATGTAATCCTAAATTCAGTCTGTAGAATTAGAATCATTCACTACATATGCTACCACTTATGTAAGCATTTACCTTATCAAGTAGTTCCCTGTACTTCACTCCTTTGTCTGTTATCATGAACAACATCTGCCACATCGTCACATCTCACCCATAAGTTGCATCACTGGCATGCAAAACTTCAACATAACAGACAATACCTTGTGTTACCAGGGTATTCAAAAATTCAGTAACCACATGATGGACTGTGTGAGTGCACTGATGACCGATGGGCTGCATTGCAAGCACTGCATCTGGATCCATTGCACAAAGGGCTGTGTGAGTGCATTGTTGATCAATAGGCTGTATTGTGAGCACAGGATATTGTGTTTCTCGAACACAGAGTAGGTGCTCCGACCACATATGTACATCCACCCTTTCCCTCCATTCTTTTGTCTTCTCTGACCACATACACCCCACTTCCAACTCTCTCAACACTTTCTTTGACTCTCGCTTTTTCATTCTTTTCACCATGTTGTCAATTCTTAGCACCACCATCATTCTGTGTCTAAATGAGACAAACTACCTCACCTGGCACATACATACATATGTATGTGCATGTTACTCATCTGTTCCAGCCTCTGGAGCATTGTGTCAGGCATGGTCTCCATGCCTGACAAGAAAACAGCTTCCACCATGGAGATTGAAACATTTGTGTTACAACAGCTCAAAGCCACTGCCTGTTACAAATGCTCCTAAACCCCTATCTTCAACCCCTGTCTTTATGCCATACAACCCTATCTTATGTTATCAACAAGTCTTCACACCTCAAGAATGCTATGTCATTCCTCCTGTATTCTCCCTGGACTTGTTCTGGACTTCTATGCCTCATGCCAAACCTATGCTCAAAACATATTCCTATTGGCTGCCACCAATACACAGCCCCACATGTCATACAATTTCTTTCATCCAATCATATTATTACATACACACAGCCTACATGGCATCACATTCATTAACCAATGACAGTCACTCTAGACACTTCCTTTTATGGTATAAAGCCTGGCACACCAGATGTGCACAGACCAGGACACAAATAGATACAAACATTTAGAGTAGTATATATACCTGAGCTGTACTTTGATAGTCCTCAGTTTAACCAACTTCAATATTTCACACTCAAACAAACTCCTAAGCCTAGCTAGCTATAATAGCAACTAAACTTCACTTCACTTGAGTGTTGTTTCACTGCCAAGCTTGTGCTGTATGTCAACAACAGCCAAATCATTCATATTCAAGGTGACAATCCTAAGGCCATCTGGGATGCTCTTGCTAGCATCCACCATGCATGTGGGCTCTCCACTCAACTCATGGCTATGCACAAGTTCTTGCTTATGGAAAAATGACCTGAGCAATCCATAATGTCGTGGATTGGTGATGTGAA
Organism: Royoungia palumana; assembly: GCA_038089855.1. Lineage (NCBI taxonomy): Eukaryota > Fungi > Basidiomycota > Agaricomycetes > Boletales > Boletaceae > Royoungia > Royoungia palumana. The sequence continues at coordinate 22,400 of JBBPLQ010000406.1, forward strand.
GGTATAGGCACACCTCATGAAGGACATTGGGATCATGCTACTGGATCTCCTCACCATCGTCATCCTCACATCCAGTCTCCCCTTTGAGTCGACTCCATCATTGTCACTCTCAATGCTGTCAAGCCCAAGGAACTCACTCTTGAACTCACTATCTCCAACTTGCTCAATGAAGAAGAGTGACACCTCAGCGGTAAACAGCTTGATGATTACAAAGCATCACTTATCATGGTGTGGAGACTCATACATCCCTACTGTTATATCCTCTATTCTGTCACAGTCCAGATAGTTTTTACTCTTACAAACTTAGTTCCTCTCTTCCTTTCACACTTAGACTGGCCTGCAGTCCTGCACCAACCTGCACTGAAGACCACTCAGGGCATCAGCCCCATCAGTCCTCATCCGACCTCAGTCCCAGGGCTGTGGACCACTCTTTCTATGTTATACTTAGCACTTCAGGCCTTCTGACACTTAGTTATCATTCATATAGGCATCTCCAAGTCATCCATATGACCATACCCATTAGTTTTGTCTCCATGTTCCACCTTACTTGTTGTATTTGACACTTCGGACTGTCTGGAGTATTTAGCAATGTAGTAGGGATTTGAAATCCAGCTTCCTTCTGCTCACCACAACCAATTACCATCAACAACTACACTGTATACCATTCACCATCCACCATTCACTGTTTACCATCTTACTGTCTTACTGTCCAACCACCCTGCACATAACCCAGCCCCAAAGACTGCTGGGCCTCTTTAACGACCACCAGACTTCAAGGATTCACTTGGACAAGTTGTTGAAGGCCTTTTTTCTCTCAACCCTGAGACTCTGAGTCCCTTTGGGGTGAACCTATTGCTGAGACAACTCCCGAAATCAAGAAGTTGTTTAGTTTAGAAAGTGAAGTAAGGCTTAGATGCTTAGAGTAGATATTTGGAGAGGAAGATACAAGTTGATTAAACTGAGGAGTATCCACTCAGTACATGGGTTTACATACTACTCTATAGTATTTGTAAGTATTTGGTCTATTCTAGAAAGTTCCATCATGGTAAGCATACAGTGGCTCAAATAAGTGTCCCAATGTTGGGACATTTTGGAAAGATGTGACATTCTCAAAAGAACCAAAACACATTAGCTCTAACTCTTGTAGGGTCATCAACACCCTTAACCCTTGCCCTGAAGATGGCCTCTTAGTCATGTACTTTGGTTGCCATGGGATTGAAATATAACCATTTCAAAATGATATGTCATTGGGACACTTATTTGAGCAACATT
>JBBPLQ010000407.1:0-23600 GCA_038089855.1 Royoungia palumana
AGATTATTTTGTATTTTAACAAAGTGGTGCCTGCCAAAAATTAAATGAATAAAATATACTAACCTTATGTGCTTATACCCCTGATACCCACCATGTGGGTATGGGTATGGGTATAGGTATCCAAAATGCCAACCCATACCCATACCCATCCATACCCATACCCATGACCCATGTGGGTTACCCATACCCACGCAGTTGCCTATGTACGGTACAGGCCTCCTCATTTTCCACACTTTCTGTGACCAGAGAGCAATCCCTGAGGAGCAATGTGCCCCAGTCTCTGCCGAGGTACTACATACTTTTATTGCCACACTCGCAGGATCCTACGCAGGATCCACAGTAGTCAACTACATCAATGCTGTCCATGCCTGGCACACCATCCACAGAGTCGAATGGGCCCTCAATCAATCAGAAACCAACATCCTTATCAAAGCCACTAAATTACTGGAACCACCCTCTTCCAAGCATCCACCTCGTCTCCCATACACTGTAGATATCATTGTGAAAATACATGCACACCTCAACCCATCTCTTCCCCTCCATGCCACTGTTTTCGCATGCCTTACCTCCCTCTTCTATGCCACTGTGCAGACAGGTGAATTCACCATCCCTAATCTCAAAGCCTTTAACCCAGCCTCTCACATCACATGGTCAAACTTATCCTTCCAGACCGACTGCAATGGCCTCAAGGTTGTTTCCCTTCACTTACCCTGCACAAAGTCCTCTTCCGAGACTGGCGAAAATGTCAATTGGACCAGACAGGACGGCCTTTCTGACCCAATCTAGGCCATGGAGGTACACTTTGCCATTAATGACCCCCAGCATCGTCCCACCTCTTCACATACCAGTCCAAAGATGGCCATCTTCCCCTAACCCGTTCCAAATTTCTCAAGGTGCTCGACTTCGCCCTAAAAACAGCTGGCGCACCGTGGCTCAAAGGACATGGGATCCACATCAGTTCTACCCTCAAATACCTCCTTCACAACATACCATTCGATGTCGTCAAAATGAAAGGATGCTGGGCCAGCGATGCATTCCTGTCCTACTTATGCAAGCATGCACAGATACTTGCCCCATATATCCAAGCAAAACCACACCTGCACCATACCTTTCTACAGTACACCATCCCCCCAATATGGCGTTGAACCAGTGAATGTGACCTTCTCCTTCCTCCTTCTCCCTGGGTGTGTAGCTGCTCGCTGCATGCGTCGTTGGTCGTCACCCTCCACTACTCAGCTGGGATCGCAGCTCACGCCTACACGACAGGGTCCTTGCTCTGGGCTGGCTCGCGCTCCGCGCTTGCACCCATCCCCTCACGTACTTCCATAGACTCATGTCATTGCTTCCTTGTAGTGTACATATCTACAATACACCACACATCTCCCCTCATGCACGACACTGCGAAGTCCAAAGACGCTGAGTTTAAGATTGTCTTTGAAGATTGTGAAACGACAGCGACGAGCATTATTCCATGTGCATCCCAGTCAGGTGAATGTGACATCCACACAATCGGTCAGCTCCCATGTCCTCCATGGGTGCAAAGTGACCAGCGCCTAGAGGATTTCAGCTCTCGACTCTATATAAACCATGCCAAGATGACCATCTGAACATCAGCATCACACACATCTTGCTACGCCATACAAAAATGCGTCTCAGAAACCATAAATATATGAATACACTTCTCAAAGTACAGGGCTCATGTTCATGACCTGTCAACGCAAACTCACTGAATCTTTCTCCAAGAAAACTACGACATGGATCAGTTCGATCTACACCTTACTGTATCCATCGCTGTGTGAAAACACGTACCACGGTCACGACGGTGCCATCTTCGAGCATTTCCTTGCATGGCACAAGTTCGTGCCCGAACATCTTGGGCAACAGGATGTGCCATCCTGCCCAATAAGCAACCCCAAACAACAGCACCCCAATGCCGACGAGGCAATACCTGTCATTTACAACGTCAGCGCTTGGCTCATGCCTTCACACTGATTGATCACAGAATAAGAGAGATGTGACATACAAGTAGTATGGAAGAGGAGGCGTGTCTCCGATGCCATTCGCCGGAGACAAGAATGGCATGACGATGACTGCGAGGTAAGCGTCGAGTCAGATCTCATGGGATGCGACACTCACAGAATACGGCTATGACGAGATAAAATATTGCCAAAGGCCACCAGACTGAACCAGGATGGATCAGCGCCATGTTTTCTCGTCGGCGGTCTGCTTACCCTTAAATGGCCTGTCGATGTCTGGTGTAAAACCGGCGCTGGAAGCGAGGGTTTAAACGACAAGACAACAGAGAGGAGTACTCGCGAGGCATAAAGTTGCTAGTCTTGGGGAGAAGACACGAAAAGCGACGAGCTTATTCGGGCAGGGAATGAGGAGTAAAGATACCAATTTCAAGACTGGAGAATACATCGAGTATCGACAGTCGTATATATACTACTAGAGAGCACAGCCATGAGTGCACGGACCAAGCATATGTAAGCGAAGAGGTAGAAACGCTATTGGTCGATAAGTATAGTAAGTACATGAGGCAAGGGCTGTGGTAAAATGGAAGGGAAGCAAGCGGTAATGAAAAGGAAGCGTACCGCGTTGCGTGTGGTAAAATGGAAGATCAATCGGGCGAAGGGTGAAAAGGAAAGGCCCGTATCGTAGATCTGCAGATCTCAGATCTGTTAAGTCCGTTAGCTAAGGTAAAATAAAAAAAGCAGATTTCATCAATTTTCCTCTTGTATGCCTGTAACATCTGGCCTCTTCCAATGCATCCAAAAGAGCCCCTAACAATGGTCGACACACATACAAGACAAGATAAGGACCTATTTGATCAAGACGTACAATGACAACAAAGAAGTTGACAATCTGATCTGGATAGCCTTCTACATCCAATATAAAGGGATATACCACGTTCATTGGTGGAGCGAGTATCACGATAAGCTGTGTTTGCAGGTTTGCCGGCATGTTCCGGGGAGATAAGACTCACTCACTGAGACAATTAGGTGAAGGATAAGCCCAGGTATAGGTGACTCTCCAGTCGGCCAATTTGATGCCCAGAACTGATTTCCAAATGGGAGAGGAACACCCTCCTTGGTGAGCTCTGTCGCAAGAGAATATGAGCGCTCAAGGCGGTCCTGGGGAAGACAGCCATCTCTGCTTACCTTGCTTAACACGAGCAGCAGCAAATGTCTATTGACCGTTGGTTGGCGCTGACAGTGACAATCAAAGGTACCACAACTTACGTTACTGAACACGCTCTAGAGGCTAGGTCGTCAGCACACTTCTCCTGAACATCAATATTTGGAAAACTCACACCTAGGGCACTGAATCATCAAATCTGTAGATCAGCAGGGTCAACAACAAAAGTCGGCGGAACAGTACCTACCTGAGGGCAATAAAAACACTCAATGCACGCTCCGTGGCTGTCCCGAACACATTATCGAAAAACAATGCTGCCACAGTCACCCCAGAAGCCTCGATCTCCTCCTAATCACCACATTGACTTTGAGCACTCAAGACAACAAAATGCATGACCAATTTGAAGACTGACGCACCTTGGTCGCTGCACTGAAATATGCGACGTTTGCGAGGATGTACAACGTAGCACAGATTGCAAGTCCAAGTGGCCCAGCGACCTTCAATGTCCATATTGGATTCTCGATGTTATTGAGCATGTAATTGATGCTGGACCAACCACTGTATGCGAACAGCACCTTGAACATGGCTGTCGCATACTATACAACGATGTCGGCATCTAAAGGATTCCATTGGAATGGGTGCTCACATCACTTCCGCTGTGAGAGCTACTGGCGAACAAGTCATTAAAGTTGGCTCCAGGGTCAACAATGTGGGTTTTCCCAGAGAGAACGACCCCTCCTATGATCACAACAAAGAGAAGAATAATGATCTTGAAGACAGAGAGCAACTGCGATAACGAGTCGTTAAAAGCATAGAAACCGAAACTGGATATATGCGCACATTCATGACATATACACCAATATGAGGCGCAAAACCATGGATCAGCACCACGGACACAATCGCTAAAGGTTATTTTTGGCTATCAGGTACTTGATAGAAACTGGCAAAGCGTACCTCCAATGGCGATACCACGCTCAGACCAAGTTGTTGCAGCTGTCCCCGCTGAGACAAGGATACTGGAATGATGTCAGTATCCACGCTACAAAATCAAGCATATGGCTTACTTGCTCACGAATACCTGCCCACTGGAGGTCAAGGTCGGCATACACAACTATGTGGGCACACTTACAATACACCTGCTCGCGTCAAAGTTGAGTAGGATGGATGTTGAAGCGTATATGATGGTCATAAGATATTTCGGCTTGTGATAGATAGCCTCCAGATAGACCTTTTCGCCACTGCTTCGGGGAAACATGGTCCCAAATTCAAGCCAAATGAAGAGCCCGCAAAAGGAAAGGAGGAATCCGAGCACCCAGAGCATGAGAGACGCCCCAATGGAGCCCACTCAACTCAGGATTGATGAGGGTATCGAGAAGATGCCTGTACCGATCACATTTCCGACAATGAGAAGTGTGCACGACACAACACCTAGATGACGACCAAGTCCTCCAGCAGTGTCTAGGAACGTGAGAGTGCCTGAACCAACGAACCAAACTCATGCAAGACTGATTGCTACAACACACCCTCCTTGAAAGTGAGTCCACCAGGGCCCACCAATGCATTGACAGCAGGCTCGACTTCTTGCAAGACCTGTTTCTCATCATCTTCGTGGTCCAAGTCGCCGCTGCCGGGCTTCTTCCAAACAGACTTCCACTGGTAAGCCCCAAACATGATTGTGCTTTCGTTCAAGGGCAGACCAAGATACTGCGGAGTGGATAGAGATATGAAACCTTGCGTGACACCCAAGAAGCTCAAAATACGGGCTCGATGGCGATAAGATGGATATCAGGTGAGACACAATCGAGATGGATAGAACACGTACGGGTAACCAGACTCGCTAGTAAGCGCTCACTAGTGTTCAGTGCTCGGTTCACATTGGCAGTGTTCATTCCATGGCGGGCGTATGTACCCGCGATCGGAGGAGGGAAATCGATCATCACCGTCTGACCTGGCCACACTCGGACTCATCAGAGTCAATAACATCGGCGGTGGTACTAAGGAAGTAGTCTTGATTACATAAGAGTGGAGACATTTCATAACGGTCATCGACGGACATGCAAGGTAAGTACAAAACTTGCGATGCATAAAATCAAGGTTGTTGTACGATGCATATCGCAAGTAAATGACATGACTCGACCATGCCAGTGCAACGAGTGACATACTGAACGTAGTGCAGATGAAGGGTGCAAGGGAGCAGGAGAGTCTGGCAATGGTTGTTAAATGTTCCGTTGGTCTGGGAATGAGGGAACAGAAAGGTGCACTGACATGGGAAACGCCACACTGTGGCCATGACAGGACGAAGGCACGTGTCATGAGGTGAAAAGTTGATCTGATCATTACCTGTGTCGTACTTGCATCTGTTGACGATGCTTTCAAGATTGGGTCAAGTACTGGCATGGAGGAGAGGTGAGTAAATTGCCATTTGATAATCAAAAGGACAAGAACAGTACTGCGAGCAGATTCAGATATTAGTAGCCTAAGGGTACACCAAGTCATTCATGAATCAAATATATTTGCATAAATCAAGGGAGTTGGACAGATGGCGCGAGGCCCACCTACAGCAAATTTGCTACTCCGAGTCCTGCGGGTGTATGTAGAGCTACATTATCATCCTCACGTCAACTCACGGCACGAGGAATGCAACAATGACATGGATGCGATGTGTCGTTACGTCGGCACTGGTATATGAGCCATGTTCATTCATCGTTGTGTAATCCTTGTTGAGCATTAGCCTTGATGCAGGGTCCAAAGGGAAACATTGGATCAGGAAGTCAATCACAGACCAGTCACCAATGGTGCAAGGGAGTAAGAGAACCTGGCGAAAATTTGACGTTCCATTGGTCTCTGGGAGAGCAGAAAGTCAGGAGATGGAAGGACAAACACGATGGAGATAGGAAGGTGGACGGATATGGGAACAGGCGCCGAGGCTGCAACGGAACGTAGACATGTGAGTTGTGAGGTAAAGGGTTACTCCTGTTCGTCCAAGTGTCGTCCTTGTAAATGATTCCAAGATTGGGTCGAGTACTGGCACGAATCAGAGGTGAGTAAACGGCAGGGATGATCAAAAGATGATATTGATGAGAGGCCAGAGCCAAACGAGGGTGGTGGGTCCAAGGGCAAGCAAAAGTAAGAGAGGCCCAGCTGAGGTGGCCAAGAAAGGTGATCCAGAGCATGTCACTAACCGTAATTCATCTGAATAGGGTCTCTGTGGAGAGGGTAATCAGGATCACTGGTCAACATCACATATCGTCAGTTGTCTTCATGCCCGATGGAAAGTGTGTACTGTCTGGTGGACTGGGAGAAAAGATCCAGTGTTGGAGGACAGATGATGGCAAGGAGGTAGGGATCTCCATGGATGCGTATCAGGCGGTCTATGACATTGTGGTGTCACAAGATGGAAAGTGGGTCGCGAGTGGGGGGCATAGAGGCACTGTGAGGGTGTTTAACATGGAGAGAGGCAGCCTGGTGACAGAGCTGAAAGGACACAGAGGGGTTGTGAGGGGCGTCGACATGTCGCTGGATGGGACAAGAATCGCGACGGGATCAGAAGACAAGACTGCCTACATCTGGTCGCTCTCAAGCGGAGACCAACTGCAAAGCCTGCAACACGATTATCCTGTGGGTGTTGCGAAATTCTCACCCAATGGACTGCTGTTGGCAACTGTCATGTGGACAAGGGTCCAGATCTATGACTGTACAAGTGGTTGTCTTCTTGCAGATTTCAAAGTTGATGTTGGTCTCGGTAGCAACCGATCCATCACGTGGCACCACAACAGCAAGCATCTATTTGCTCTTTCTTGGCATGGCTACATTCACCGCATGAATGTATTGACTGGACAGATGCTCTCGAAATGGAAAATCCACACCAATGGTCACCCTCAGTGCTTCGTTTTGGCAAGCGATAGCACATACATTGCAGTTTCCCGTTTCACATCCGTGTCGTTCTGGGATGTGTTGACACAAGAACAAATCGGGTCTGTCATCAAACATGCTGACTATGTTGGAACCATGGCCATATCGGTAAATCACCATATGGCGACGTGCACAGGCAAGACCATCTGTCGAATATCAAGTGGTATTTCTTATTTAAATATTCTTATCCTGATACCACTGATATCATATTATTCATTTTCATATTGGATAATCATTCACTATCCCTACGTCATACTATGAGTCATCCTATATGACTCACTTACTGATCCTATCGGATACTTACTAAACATGTATGACAGATAGTGCGATTCCATCGCATACTCTTCTCCCTTATTAGGTAGAAAGACAGGACTGTGCACGGACCAGTCCAAATAGATACAAACAATCCTGTATCATATATAAGAGGAGAGCTCCCTCATATCCGCTCTCCTCAGTTAGAAATCTACTCTCTACTCTACTGCAATCACTCTTGCTTCGCTCCAAAAAGTCTCCTCAAGTAAGTCTCTACTTGTCTATACCTGTGCATACTTCTATAAGAGAAGAAGTATCCTACACTCCTGCGTAGAGACAAAGAACCTACCAGTTCTTTACCATCACACTCCGGAGTCTGCGCAACGTTCTTCCCACCCAATACTGTGACAACATGAGCGCAGGACCTCTCCATAATGACTTTTCTCATAATAACTCAATAGACTGCCTGAAATCTCCAACATGACCTCAGAAACTGTCGAATATCATGTGGTATTTCTTATTCAGACATTCTTATCCTGATACCACTGATATTATCTTATTCATTTTTATATTGATTATTATTCAATATTCTAACGTCATACATTAGTCATTCCATATGACTCACTTACTGATCATCATCGGACACATAGTAATCATGTATGACAGATAGTGCGATTCCATCTTCCTTATTAGGAAGAAAGACAGGACTGTGCACAGACCAGTCCAAATACATACATACAACACTGTATCATATATAAGAGGAGAGCTCCCTCAATCTTGCTCTCCTCAGTTAGAAAACAATCTTCTACTCTACTCAATCACTCTTGTTTCACTCCTAAAAGTCTCCTCAAGTAAAGTCTCTACTTGACATACCTGCGCATACTTCTCCAAGAGAGGAAGTATCCTACGCCTTAGCGTAGAGACAGAGAACTACCCAGTTCTTTACTACGTTGAGGTCTGAGTCCAGGAGGCTTTTGGGGCAAGCCAAGGGATAGGGTTGAGTTGGTGGAGCCAGAACATGATGTGAGCATTCACAGCGGCCCACATACAATCCCTGATTGTCCTGGAGTCGAAACAGACGAGTACAGCGACCCCATGAGTGCTCCAAGTCGAGACATAGGCCTAGGAGGCCATTTGGGCGAACTGGGTGAACAGGTTGTGCTGGAAAGCTGGGCAGGTGGCAAGGACGGTCGTAGAGCTTCCCACAGGCGTCCAGAAGGTCCCATGAGCGACGAAACAGAGTGGTTTGGTGAACCAAATGCATTGTGTCGAGATAGAGTGCCAGGAGGGGGTCCAGAGGAGGAAGTCCAACTGGACAACTTCAGAGACAATTTGAGGCGTCGAATCGGTCGCAATGGAGTCGGATTGGATGGTAGTGAATGCTGGATGGATGGCAGGACAAGCAGTCTGTGTCATGACTCTAAACAAGTCTAGAAGTGACTGCTAACTGAAAAGCAGGCAAGTCAGAAAAAGTGGTATGAAATGTGACTGGTACATGCACCTAGGCCATGCACAGCAACTACCCATCAACCCAGGTGTTCTATCAAGCTGTCGAACCCACTGCATTGTCGAGCATAATTGAAATTGTCACCTAGAAGTGTCAGTCGGGTGCATGCACCAAAACTGACTTACCAGGCCATGTGGGTGCACCAAGGTCGAATCGGGTCGATCGAATGTGTCGGATGCATCACATAGGTGCTGGAGATTGTGCAGGTGAAACCCTGAGTTGTCATCTGCGATGCTGATGGTGCCAGAGGCGATCAATGGTGATCATGCACAGAGAAAGGTCAAGCAATGTTTAGCCAAGCTGTGACTTTCCTTATTTGGACATCACTCACAGGCCCCTACCTCTTTATTTGACTCAGAACTGGCTAAAGTGGCTAGCCGAGTCGAAATCAGCTGAGTTGGGTAATAAGTCAGACATAGCTGAGCTGAGCCAAGCTGAGCTGAGTCACGGCAACACTAGGCAAGGTTGGATTCTATGCAGCCTGGTTACTCTGAAATTCCTGGGGCTTGTATGACTGCAGGGCTGGTATTTTGCCATCAAGGCTCAACCACATACAGAGGCTTTGCAAGACTAGTTACTCATCACCAGAGGAAAGCTTTTCAAGCTTGAGGTAGCAGTTTCCTGTCGTGCTAAGGACCATGAGTGGGGAAGTTTGTAGTAAAGTTCTTATGAAACAACTCTAAAAGAAGTGAGTTATTGTCACAATCCATTCCATCAACCAACTTCTTAACTCCGATGTCCTACTCTGATGCTTACTCCAACAATTAGTCACACTTTGGCACACTCCGATGCCCGTCACTCCACTACTCTGTCACACCCATCACACTCTGATGCTCCGATGCTCTGTCACTTTATGTCACTCTGTCCTCCACGTCTTCATTATAGTTTACTCTATATTTCGTTCTCGTCATGTAAAAACCTCCATCCCTAGTACCTCTGACCCTGCTTGTACATTCTCCATTTTATGTACCTTGTATGTTCTCTGTTGACCCTTGTCCATTCTCTGCTTCCAACCCTTACTCTGACCCTTCCAACTCCAACCCCGACTCTTCTGACCCCAGACCTATTTCACATAGTTATGTCCTCTGACCTCCATATATAAGTCCGAGCTTTGTTGTAGATACATTAGCTTGAATATTGACTTAGACTTCCCCCAGCACTCCTCTCTTGTCTTGCTCCACTTTGAGTTCATCTCTTCAACCCACTCTGTCCCCTTTGTCCTCTGAAATCCCAGACCCCCAACAAGGACAGTAAGGGCATAGTACTCCGCTCCAAGTTGCTGAAGCTGAAGTCCCAAACCCCTCATGCAACTTCAGAGTCAGATCTGGAGTTGACCGGAGTTGTCACCAGAATTCCAACATAGCCTTAACAGTTGTTGTGAGCATAGGAATAGATATAAGGACTGGAGCAAATGCCAAAGAGGACTAACTACCCCTGAGGAAGTGTTGCTTGTTCAGGGACTTCCTTTGAAGGGGAAAATACCACAAGAACTTTACTAGAGTTCTTGAGTGTTGACATTGGATTTTATATACTAGTACATGTGTTTGTATCTATTTGTAATGTTCCATCAGGTTCTATCTAACAAGCAACTATGATTGGTTGAAAGAAAGTGGTATGATGCACAGCATCAGTCAGCGAGTGATATCATAGATAAGAGAAAGCATTGCTATTGGTAGGAATGTCATAGTGAGACAATTCTCGAAGTGAAGAGATTGTTTAGTAAAAGGGAGTAGGAAAGCTTAGTTGCTTAGAGTAGATGTTTGGAGAGGGAGATACAAGTTGATTAAACTGGGGAAGTACACTACTTGACATGGGGTTTATATACTTGTAGAGACTCTGTATGTATGTTTGTACTATTCTAGAAAGTTCCATCAAGGTAATCATATGATTGGATGATAAGTAAGAATGTAATAATGTCATAGATAAGAGCATAGTCTTGTGGTGTATCAAATGGAAGGGAAGTGTAACATGTGTTGAAAGAATGGAACCATAGGGTTGAGGGTCAGATCTTGGATTGGTGCCTTGATGTGTGGCAACCAATCATGGTTGGAATCCTGCATAGGTTTTACATGAGGTTTTAGTGGCTGTGTCTTTTAGGGACTTGTGTAGTGGAACAACATAGTGTTTCATTGGTTGGTGAAGTATTGGGAAAGGAATGTCATAAGACGTATGTTTGATCATAGGAAATGGTATGGATTTGGAGGTGTTTGTAACACATAGAATGTTCTTTGGGCTGTGCTTGGTTATGCGAATGTGGCAGTCAATAGGAATAAAAACCAAGCATAGGTTTGTCATAAGGCATGGAATGTTCTAGAGTGAACACATGACCAGTCATGTGACATGCTTTTGTGGGTCGAAAAGATAAGTGTTTTGAGTGAAGTGTTGCTCAAGGTTGAAAACATAGGAGTTAATAGATGCATTTGTAACAGTTGGTAATTGCAGTAGATCCAGAGGCTGTTACAACAACCCCAGGTAGGGACTGGCATTAACTCAATAGCTCAGGTGTTCTGACACTTCTGATGAAAATAGGGGTTCTGATGATTCCAAAAGTAGGGGCTCCTGCTGGTTAACCAAAGGTCGAGAACTTCAAGGGTTCAAGGTTCAAAGATTCTGAGATAGGGGTTCCGAAGGTTCTGAAGATAGGGGCTTCTGTTGAATGACAAAAGGTCGGGGGTTTCGAGAGTTCTGGGCTTCCAAGGTTCCGAGATAGGGGTTCTGACAGTTCCAAAAATAGGGGCTCTTGCTGAGTAGCAGGAGTTGAAGGTTTCAAAGGTAGAGTATCTCTTCTGGAGGGGTCCTTAGGGTTCAAGAGCACATTGTAGGGGTTCGAAGGTTTCAAGGAGGGGCCCTCCTGGGAGTGGGAGGGTTCAGAGGATGACAGTGGTTGAGCACAGTAAGTTGAGTAGATCTAAGCTAGAGGATACAGGCAGGTATTCTACAACTTATATAGAATTCGAAGAGGAGCTGAGTCAGGTCAGCAGGAACAGGGTTATCTCTTAAGGGGGTGTGGAACAGGGAACAAAGGAAGGACAAGATGCTTGAAGGGAATGGGACGGGGTTCCTAAGAATAGGATGAAAGGGATAAAGGAACACCACAATACAAGAAGGGCAAAAGACAGAAATGAGATGTCATGGCTGACTGTGATCCTCGACTGTGGCACAGTAGGTGTGCTACAGATCTGGGGTTGCAGGTTCCAATGTCGGATTTCCTAAAAAGGATAATCTCAGAAGTGAAAATTTTAAATAGGGGTCAATCAACCAGTCCCGGATGAAAAGTGAGCAACAGCTGTGAATGAACCCTGTAGGTATGCCACGAGGAAAAAGAAATTGTAACAGAGGTACTGTTCTAGAGTTTGATTTATCCACTCCATTTGTCCATCACCTTCGGAGTAATAACCAGAGGTAAAGTGGAGTCAGATATGGAGTGCTTTTCCAAGAGTGCAGAAGAAGTGTGAGATGAACTCAACACCTCTATCAGATGTGATGTGGGAGGGGACTCCATGCTTGGAGAAGATGTGGAGGAGGAACAACTTAACTAATTCCAGAGATGTGATCTTGTTGTTGGTAGGGATAAAGATGCATTGTTTTGATAGTCAGTTGACAACATGAGGATTGTAGTATAACTGGAGGATAGAGGAAGCTGTTTGATGAAGTCTATGGATATGGAGTTCTATGGTCTCTCAGGGACCAGGAGTTGCTTGATGTTACAAATGCTCCTAAACCCCTATTCTCAACCCCTGTCTTTATGCCTATCAACCCAATCCTATCTTATCAACAAGTCTTCATACCTCAAGAACACTATGTTGTTCCTCCCACCTTCTTCCCAGACTTGTTCTAAACTCTTTTCACCTCATACCAAACCTATGCTCGGAAACTATTCCTATTGGCTGCCACATCACACAGCCTCATTATGTTGTATGATTCTTTCCACCCAATCATATTATTACCTTTGCACAGCCTACATAGCACCACTTTCATTAACCAATCACAGTCATTCTAGATACTTTCTTCTATGGTATAAAGCCTGGCACACCAGTTGTGCACAGACCAGGACACAAATAGATACAAACATAGATATACCTGAGATGTACATACTTCGATAGCCCTCAGTTTAATTCACTTCAATCTTACCATCCAAACAACCTCAGAGCTAGCCTCTCTACAAAAGACAACTACACAATATCCTATTGTTTTGGGTATTGTTTCACTTGAGGAGTCCATATGGCTTATGCCTAGGAACCTTTGCTTGTGAGCATGCTGTGCAGGAGGAGATATACTCTTTTATGAATGTGCAGACTCCAGGCCAGGTGTATTCATGGCAAATAAGTTCCAGGGTGCAATTTTGTCTGAAATGTCCTGATAGCAAGTGATTGTATTTATAGCAGAGAACTTGGAGGCAGAGGTTGTTGGTATTGGGGATATAGATACAATCATCTAATTGGAGGAAGCTGTCAGAGTCAACAGACCAGTGAGAGTCAGAGGGTTTGGAGTTGGACATGTGAATGGAGGTGATGGGATTGGAGGGGAGTATGGAAAGGATGTCATTGTGTAGGGATTCCACATCAAATATAGTGCTTGCACGGAAGATGGGATTGGCAAGACAGGTAGCTTGTAGGGAGGACATAAGCTGTTCCTGAATAAAGACTGGTTGGAGATTGTGTAGATTGATGCAAGTGTAGTCCCTATCTCCCTCTTTGAGATAGACCTTCCATTGTTGAGTTAGGGAATTAGGCTTTCTGCCAAGGTGCCTGGGGTGGAAGTGGAGAATGAGGTTGAATTGGCAAAGGAATTCTGACCAGCAGGCTTGCTAATGGGAAAGGAGGCAAGTGGAGGTGAAATACTCCAGGTTCTTATGGTCCATGATGACAGCAATTGGAGTTGTGGAGCCCTCAAAGTAGTGCTTCCAAGTTTGGAATGACTCATGGACAATGAGGAGTTTCTTATCATGGGTATCATAGCTGAGCTCATGAGAGTGGAGAGTGCAGGAGTAGAAAGTCTGCCAGTAACAGTGCCATCAGAGCACTGGATGGAGAGAATTCTGGCCACAGCATAGTTGGAGGTGTCAACTTCTACAATCAGTGGAGCATTGGGAACCCAATGAGTCAGGATTGGAGTAGAGGTGAAAGTGTCCTTGAGGCACTGGAAAGTGGAGCAACAGTCATTGGAGAATTTTCGTGGAGCACCTTTGCAAGTGAGCTGGGTGAGTAGGACAACAATATCAGAGTAATTGTGAATATGTAAAACAACAGTAAAAGTTTGTGAAGCCAAGGAAGGACTGGACATCCTTGACTCTACAGAGCTCAGGCCATTCCTAGATAGCTTTGACTTTTTCCTCAGACATGGTAAGTCTAGCAGGAGAAAAGTAATAGCTGAGGTATTCCATAGAGTTGGTGTGAAATTCACATTTCTTGGGCTTTGCATATAAACTGTGTTTCTGGAGTCATCGGAGGACCTCATGGACATGGTCTTGGTGTGCAGACTTATCTTCAGAGTAGACAAGGATATCATCTAAATAGACAATGACATAGACATCGAGGAGATCAGAAAAGATAGTATTTATAAACTACTGGAATGCTGTGGGGGTGTTCATGAGACTGAACAGCATGACAAGCCATTCATAGGAGCCATAGCACATGCAGAACAATATTTTCCATTCATCACCCTTCACAATGTGGACCAGATGGTACACATGCCAGAAGTCTATCCTTGTATAAATTTTAGTGCAGCTAGGGACATCCAGGAGGTTGTTGATATGGGGAAGCAGATAGTGGCCTTTCCTCATGATCTTGTTAAGGCCCCAGAAGTCAATGCAAAGGCAGAGTGAACTGTCCTTTTTGCAGATGAAGAGTACTAGAGCAGCATGAGCAGAGGAGGAGGGACAGATAAATCCATAGGAGAGGTGTTCATTGAGGAATGTGCAGAGGGACTCAAGCCCAGAGGTGGAGAGGGAGTAAGTGGTGCCCAAGGGAGGGGAAGCTCCTTCTTCTAAGTCAATCTTGAGATTGTATTCACAGTGTGGAGCAAGCTTAGATGCCTTGCTCTTACTGAACACATCTGTGAAGTGATGGTACTCTGGAGGAACTCTGGAGAGATTGACCTGTTTGGGAGTATCAGAAGAGGTAGAAGTGGAGCAGATATTGCTCTCCTGAGGGTGTAGTTTCAGACTGAACTACATACATGGAACCTTCAAGGCAACATGCCAGAGCAAAAGCAGGAGCACTGATAATTGCAATAGGCAGAGCCTTGTGGTCAGAGAAATGTGGTGAATCAGATGGAGTGGGATCAACTGTAGGAGGTGAGTCCTAAGGCTGCAAAGATGAGCTTGGAGGGGCTGGCATGGGGTACTCAGGTGAGCAGAATGCAACACTGCTTGAAACCAAATCAATTAACAGATTGTAGTGGGTGAGCCAGTTATGTCCTAGAACAAGTGAGCAAGAACCATCCAGCAGAGTGACATTTTATGTCATCAGAGTGATATCACTGGTCAAGAATTGGATGGAGAGGTTGAGGGCTTGAGTGATTGTCAATTTTGATGTTCCATCAAAGAGTCAGAGAAGGATCAGAGGAACAGAGTATGTTGAAAGGTTATTTTTATTCATGAAAGTGATATCTATAAAACAATCAGAGGAGCCAGATTCAATCAACATGGGAAAAGAAGATATATCATAAGAGACTAGAGAGACAGATGGCATGAGGGATTTTGGATCTAAGAGAGTGGATGCATTGAGTTGGAGCTCCTTGAGTGCACAGGCAGAGTCAATGCAACCTTCAGTCCATGTGGAATCTGAGAGGTTGCAGACTATTTTTTTGTCTCCAAGGAGACCTCTGGTTTAGATTCCAGAGCAGTGGATTTAGTTACATGGGCTTTGGAGGTGCAGAAGGTAGACTTTGGGTAATCCTTGGCCATATGGCTGGCTTGACCACAGAACATGCAAAACTTATTGTCAAAGTGATGCTTGTGCTTGGCAGCGGCGAGTTTGCTGTCCTTTCTAGGCTTTGGAGTGAGGTCTGCAGACTTGGATGCAAAAGAGGAAGTGGTGGCTTTGCTCTTGGAATCTTTTGAATCCTTGGAGCTGCCAGAGTAATTGCCAGAGTGAGATGTGGAGTGAGATGTGGAGTGATTGTCAGACTTAGATGAGGATGGGTCAGTAGAGGGGTTCACTTGTCGGGATATCTCCAACTTGCATTCCCAATAACACACATCAATGGCTTGTGCAAGTTGTTGGAGTTCCGCAAGGGTAGTAGGTTTACCAACATGTGAGATTTCATTCTTGATGCAATCAGGAAGTCCATTATAGAAGTGGTGGCAAAGTGCTCCTTCTCCATAGCCACAGACTTGGGACACAATGCAGTTGAACTCAACAACATACTTATTGATGCATTGTCCACTCTTCATGCTAAGGTGGTTGAGCTGGTGCTTGGCATCTCCAACAGGGTTATATAGGCCAAAGTTGGTTCAGAGCTCAAGAACAAACTCCTTGTAACTGTCCATCCAGATTGGACAGAGCACAGGATCTTCCATCTGGAGGAGGTCCAGTTTGAACCACTCCAGGGCCATACCTTTGAGGTACTGTAGGACTATGCAAAGGTGACTTTAGCACAGTCTGTAGCAAAGGCCTTAGGACAATGTAGAGCTTGGGACAGCTCTAGGTAGATATCCTGGCTTAATCCCAAGACCAATGCATGCTTTCCAGGCCTAAACATTCATTTCTGGGCCTGATCAGCCATTCCCGAGCCCAATCATCCACTTTCTGGCCCTGTCATCCATTTTCCAGTCCCATCGCATACATTCCAAACATGTATTTGATAGTCTGGTCATCTTTCCCACAGTCCAGACTATTCCTGGTAGGTTTTTTATGGTCTGGACTACCTCAGACTACTTTCCCACACTCCAGACTTTGTTCTTATACCCCAGACTTGACTCAGCAGTACATCTACATACTATATGAAACAACTCTCAAAGACCAGAGCTGTTGAGCGAAAAGATGGAGTGTTGTGGAGTTCTCCAGTCGATGAAGAGGAAAGACCAGAAGAACTTTACTGAAGTTCTCCGGTGTTGACATTGGGTTTATATACTACGGTTACATATTTGTATATATTGTGGTTATTCTATAGAGTTCCATAGGAGAATGTATGTGATTGGTTGACTAAAAGTGGTACGATGCACAGCATTGGTAAGCGCATGATGTCATAGATAAGAGTGAGAAATGCCATAGGTTGGAATGTCATAGAACGTTCTGTAGGGCTGTGCTTGGCTATGCAAGTGTGGCAGCCAATGGGGTTAGGTTCCGAGCATAGGTTTGGCATGAGGTATAATAAGATCATGTGACCAGTCATGTGATGTGCTTGTGTGGGTCGAAGACATAAGTGTTTTGAGCGAAGTGTTGCTCAAGGTTGAAAACATAGGGGTTAATTGACGCGTTTGTAACACTATAGATACTCTATTTAGCTATTTCTGACCTTTGCAACTGTTTATACAGTCCAGGAAATGCCTGGACTATAAATTCCTGTATTTAGTTAGATTGAGAGAGCTTTCTACCACTTACCATCAATTCCTACCTTACTCAGACACCTCCCATGTACTTCCCTACCTTCCTATCAATCTATCTGTCCATTATCAGCCTTTCTGACAACCTGACTGACCTTCTGACACCTTTCCGGCCCCAATCTACCACTTCCAACTGCTCCTATTGCTCCTCCTACACTTGGACTGTCCAGGACTTTACTCAGACTTCCTGGAAGTCACTCCCCTCACTCAGGACTTCATCCCAGACCCACTATGGACCCCTTGGGACGAATCCCAGACCTCACACTTACCTACCCAACACCCTAGCTACTCCTACTGTTACAAACGCCTCAAACCTCATACCATTTCCTATGACTAAGTCCATTCCTTTCCCTATACTTCACTAACCAAAGACTCCATATGTCGTTCCTCTACACAAGTGTCTAGACGACACAACCTCTAACACAACATGTCAAACCTATGCTGGATTCCAACCATGATTGGCTGCCACACATCAAGGCACCGATTAAGATCTAACTCCATATGTTCATATTAACCCTATACCCTATGCTTCCATTCCATCAAACACATGTCACGCTTCTTAACTTCTCTTCCATATGATACGCCACAAGGCTATGCCTTATCTATGACATCATTACATTCCTTCTTATCGACCAATGACAATTAGATACTGTTACGAACGCTCCTAAACCCCTATCTTCAACCCCTGTCTTTATGCCATCTAATCCCTCTTTATCTTATCAACAAGTCTATCATCCACAAGAACGCTATGTCGTTCCAGTCTACCAACCTCCAGACTTGTTCTAGACTTCCTATGCCTCATGCCAAACCTATGCTCGAAACCTATCCCTATTGGCTGCCACAATAACACAGCCCTATATATATTCCACCAATCGGATATGATCCTATATGCTTCTCAACTTCTCTTCCATTCCAAAGGCAGTGCCTTATCTATGACATCATTTCATTTCTCTTATCCTCCAATGACAATTAGATATTGAGTATCGTACCACCTTCCTTTTAGTGTACTATCGTAAATACGACCACACACAAGTGGACAGTATATATACCTTCATGTAGTAGCGTACATTCCCCAGTTTAATTCACTTGTCATTTCCACTCAAACAACTACTCTCAAAGAGTTAGTCCCTCTATAAAGGACCACTACACATCGCCCTTGTTGTTTTGGATGTTGTTTCAGATACTGAGTATCGTACCACATTCCTTATTAGTGTACTATCGTAAATACGACCACACACAGTGGACAGTATATAAACCCTCATGTACTAGCATACATCTCCAGTTTAATCAACTTGTCTTTCCTCTCAAATCATCTACTCTAAGCAACAAAGCTTTTTCTATTCTTTTTACTACACAACACTCGATTTCGAGAGTTGTCTCACCTACTCAGCTAGTCCTTGAACTTTTCAACAATCTTCTAAGTTGAGCTTACACTGGACCAAGAAGACCTGGAGTTTGTAGGGATCCATCCCATCAAACTGATCCAGTTCTCAGACCTTGGTGCACTGCAAGGATTTGGAGGTTGGATGGTGAGAAGAGGAATGAGTGAGCTAACTGATGGCACTAGCCAGCTGGGCAAGCATGTTGCAGGGTATCTGCTCATTCTCAGAGTCCAAGGAATAAGGGTCAGAGTTGTTAGGGGTATGGGGTTCATTGTTGGACAGGTCATTTCTGAGGAAGCCAGATCCATGGTCAATGAAGCAACCTCGAAAGAAAGGAGATTGTATAGGGGTCAACTATTAGCTGACTAGGCTTTGAGCTTAAGAGAGGAGTTTTGTGAGAGAAGTATCGAAGTTGATTAAACTGGAGTGCTACGGTACAGGGAGAGGGTTTATATACTACTCTACATGTATTAAGTAAGCAACAGTGATTGGTTAAGAGAATGTGGTACAATGTCTGGCATCTAATTAGTGATTGGTCGATAAGGAGTGACTGGGTGTGAGTCATAGATAAGGCACTGCCTTGAGAATGGAAGGGAAGTGTCTAGCTTCTATGGAATGGAAGTGCATGGATCATATCCGATTGGTTGTTTATAAATATGCTGCTTCTATTGTGGCAGCCAATAGGAACAAGAGCCAAGAATAGGTTTTGCATGAGGCATCTATATTTAGAATGTGTCTGTCAAAGACGAATGAGTTGGAATGACATAGGTAGTTGTTGGTTTGAAAGTCTTGTCAAAAGACTTGGTTGGGTTCATAGGAATGAAAGGCATAGGAAATGGGATGAGGTTAGAGGCGTTTGTAACAGTCAGGTGGGTCATTTCCAGGGAAACCAGAATTTTTGTTGAAGGGAACATCTCCAGGATCATTATTGTTCCTAGCAGAGAACTGAATCTCTAGGAGGTCATATGGAGTGTGGAAAGAGGAGTGCTGGGAGGATCTGTGGTTTTCTTCCTGGAGTTCTTTGATATGTGTCCCCAGAGTTGTGGACAATGGCAGGAGTCAGGAGGTGGATGCAGATGAAACAGGGGTGTGTCATGTGGAGAAGCTGTGGAACTGGTTGACACGGTTGGGGCCTCAGCAACTGCTTCCAAAAGTTGACAAGAGATTGAAATGGAAATGGAGGCTGATTGCTAGTGCCGATAGTGTGGGCATGGGATCTAGTAATGCAGGTGGTCATCATAAGACTTCAGACAAGATTTGAGTTTGAATATACTATTAAAACCAGGTCAACTCCAGTCAACTTCAGATACAACTCCAGAGTTATGCATATGTGGGTGGATCTTGGCTTCAGCAACTCAGAGCAGAGCACTGCACCCTTGCCTGAGTCTCAGAGGTGGTCCAGATTTCAGAGGGTCAGAGGTACAGACTTGAACATTGACTAGAAATGAAGTTGAGTCAGATTAAGATGAGCAAGGCTCAAGTTGGAGGTCAGATGAGGAGCCGAATCTAAATTGATATTCATCAGCAAAACCTGGAGTGACTGTCTAGTGCTGGACAGTGCTGGACAGTACCATAGTACTCATAGTGAGGTCCTGTTACAAACACTTCCAACATCATCCAATTTCCTACACTTTTTGTTCCTAGTGAACCACATAAGTCTTTTGACAAGACATTCAATCCAAACTCTCAGTATGTTGTTCCCTTACATTCCTCTCTAGAGGACACACCCTCACAAGCCTCATGCCAAACCTATGCTCAGTTCTAAATCCTATTGGCTGCCACACTTACACAGCTGAATATAAAACCCACCAATCAGAACATGATCTTCTAATACATGTATTAAAACTTCCATTCCATGACTATGCACTTCTCTTCCATTTGATATGCCACAAGGCAGTGCCTTATCTATGACTCACTTCTTATCTTCCAATAGCATATGTCCCTCTATGGAACATTCTAGAGTAAACCAAATATGTACAAATACTATAGAGTAGTATATAAACCCATGTACTGAGTTGATACTCCTCAGTTTAATCAACTTGTGTCTTCCTCTTAAAGCACTTCCTCTGAGCTCTAGTCCAGCTCTAAACAGGACCACTACACAACACTCTATACTTTGAGGGTTGTTTCAGGTCCCATGTTGACAGTGCTTTCATAGTATGTATTTCATAGTATTGGTGAAACTCATAGTGTCTGATACTCTCATAGTGTGTCATAGTGTGTCATAGTGTCTCACATTGTCTCACAGTCTATCATAGTAGTTTGATAATTTATATATCACTAATCCTAATCCTTAGAAACTATAATCAATCTAGTAATTATTTCATTCAATGCAACCTTAATCTCATTAGAAATATTATTCAAATCTAAATCTAAACATTCCTAATCCTAATTCTAATCCTCATACATCTACACAATATAAGTCTAACAAATATATACCTAATCCTATCAATCAGTAAACACAAATCAAAGGAATCAAGATAAGACTTACTATTAAAAACTATGATGAAAAGAAAAAAGGTTAACAAAGATTAAAAAGACTGTATGAAAAACTTACTAGAGTTGTGAGTGGATGGTAAAGAAAGAAAGTCAAGAAGGATTTAAACTAAGTTTGAAAAATGAAGGGTTAAAAAAGTGGAAAATTTTCCCATACTCACATGACCTATTCACCTTAAAATGTACAAGTTCAAAAATGCAGAATCTGTATGACTACACTTTTGCTACACTTTTGTTCGCTTTTTGGTACACTTTTTGTACACTTTTGTTTGCTTTTTGATACCCTTTTAGTACACTTTTGTTTGCTTTTTGGTACACTTTTGATACACTTTTGATACACTTTTGTTCGCTTTTTGGTACATGAAACAACCCAAAAGCAATGAGCTGTTAAGTGAAGTAGCTGGGGTGTTTGGATAGTTCTCAAGGCAAGAAGGAGAAAATGTCACAAGAACTTTATTGGAATTCTTGAGCATTGACATTGGATCTTATATACTATTACATGTGTTTGTACATATTTGTAATGTTCCATAGAGTTCTATCTAATGGGGATATGTGATTGGTTGAGCGAAAGTGCTACGATGCACAGCATCAGTCAGCGAATGATGTCATAGATAAGAGTGAGTAATGCTATTGGTGAGAATGTCATAAAATGTTCTTTAGGCTATGCTTGGCTATGCAAGTGTGGCAGCCAATGAGAATGGAAACCAAGCATAGGTTTGACATGAGGTATGGAATGGTCTAGAGTGATCACATGACCAGTCATGTGATATGCATTTGAGGATTGAAAACATAAATGTCTTGAGCGAAGTGTTGCTCAAGGTTGAAAACATAGGAGTTAATTGACACATTTGTAACAGTACACTTTTAGTACACTTTTAATATGCTTTTGGTTTTTGATACACTTTTTTGTACACTTTTGTTCACTTTTTGATACACTTTTTGTACACTTTGGTATCTTTTAGTATACTTTTTAGTACAGTGTTTGATACACTTTTAGCACATTTTTGATACATTTTTGATACACTTTTTGATATAATTTTGGTACACTTTTAGTATACTTTTTAGTACAGTACACTTTTTGGTACACTTTTTTTTAATACACTTTCTGATATACTTTTTGTACATGAGGAGAGAATGATAAAATGAGGATAAGAATCAAGAGATGAGGATGATATGAGGTGAGGAGTGAGAAAGAAGAGTAAAGAGGAAGAGAACTGAAAGAAGAAGAGTGAGAGGGGAGAAAGACGAGGAAAAGAAGGAGGAAGGAGAAGAGAGGAAGGAGAATAGAAGGGCGAAAGAGATAATAGGAGGATATTAGGATTAGGATCTGGATCTGGATTAGAATAGAAGAATTAGAGTTTGATTAGGATTGGATCAAGATTAAGATCAGATTAGGAAGATTAGAAAGAGGATTAGGATTTGGATTGGATTAGAAAAATTAAAATTAGATTAGAATAGATTAGGAATCATATTACCTGTATATATCTTGTGAGTACCATAAAACAGGCTAGTCACTTTCTGTCACAGTCTATGAATACTATGAACACTATGGTGAAATTCTTGTTTTGCTGATGTTTGACTGAGGAGATACAATGAGTACATGTAGGTTTATATATGGAGTAGGGATTGGAGTCTAGAGGACAAGAATGGAGAAGTTATAATATGAACAGGTGAGTAGAGTTTGGAATGTAAAAGGGTCAATGGGCAACAGAGATGGAGAATGGACCTAAATAGTTGAATGGCAGAATGAAGGGCTGTGCACTCAGGCAAGTCGCAGGGGCAAAGGTAACTAGGGTCTAAACCAAATACAGGGTGGAATATATATAGGAACAGAAAATGGAGAAGTGAAATACAAGTCTAAGCATCAGGAATACATACTTAACAAAATGTTGAACGAAACCCATGGAGTTTGATCTGGAGTTGCATTTGGGGGTCAGACTAGTCATTGGACTTTGGTTTTTTGGGATATGACAATGACATAGCATTTTGTGGTTGGTAGACTTGTTGATAAGATAGGATGGGATTAGATGGCATAAAGACAGGGGTTGAAGATAGGGGTTTAGGAGCGTTCATAACACCAGTGACTCCGGAGTTATGCGCGCATGTAGGACCTTGGCTTCAGCGACTCGGAGCGGAGCGCTGCGCCCTTGCCTGGGTCTTGGAGGTGGTCCAGATTTCGGAGGAACAGAGGTTCGGACTTAAACGTTGACTGGCAACGAAGTCAAGTCGGAGTGGACAAGCAAAGCTCGATTCGGAGGTCAGAAGAGGAGTTGAATCTAAGTTGATATTTGAACTGAAGAGTTACGACGAATACATGCGGGTTTATATACGGAGTAGGACTCAGAGTCTATAGGACAAGAACGGA
>JBBPLQ010000408.1:0-23544 GCA_038089855.1 Royoungia palumana
ATAAAAAATAAAAAATAAAAAATAAAAAATAAAAAATAAAAAATAAAAAATAAAAAATAAAAAATAAAAAATAAAAAATAAAAAATAAAAAATAAAAAATAAAAAATAAAAAATAAAAAATAAAAAATAAAAAATAAAAAATAAAAAACACAAAAACACAAAAACCGACTAATAAAACGACACAGCTTTGCTTAGGTAATAGTAGATAGACTTCGTCGATCATTTTCCTTTATTTCCTTTTTCTCTTAACCACACAATCACGTGGAACAATTGGTGGTACACCCACTGCATCCCACCCTCATCGTCCTAACCACACTATCACGTGTACAATTTGGTGGTATATCCACTGCACCCCATCCCTTCTCTTTTTCCCTAACGTTCACCATGCTCTATCACATAGTGAACATGTCCTCCCATCGTCGCTCCCCATCATCCTCCTCTCCCTGCTCCTGTGGCAGATCCTCATCATGCCACAATGTGTGTACTCCTGACATGGGCCCCAAACTCATGTCCACGTCCAACAGGCTGAGCCATCGGACCAGCAGCAGTGGCAAATGTCGCAGGAAGGACAGCTCTCCATCACCACGTGAACAATTGCGTCCCAAACGCCCCTGTCACATGAACACTTGTGCTCCACCTCAATGGGTCTCACACCCACAACTTCCCTTCATCCGTTATGAGGATGGTTGCAGCGAATGCCACGATTACGCCCTCCACCTCAGCACGGCCATCACTGTCAGCCCTGGAACAACTAGCAGGGCTGCTACAGATCTCCTCAATGTGGTCACGCATTTTTGTGGTTGAGAGACCTACTCTGAGCTACAAGCTCAAAATGAGATACTTTGCAAGGACCACCATGATCTGCGTGATGCCTTGTCAGCTGCATGCAACAAAATTGAGCACCTTCACGAAAGACGATCCATGATTCACCCACCTTCATCCGTCGACAAAGTTCGCCAAGTCAAACAAGCCCATCTCGCAACCATGGATGCACCCATGGACGAAGACCAGCCCATGGTAGAACCTTTGTCAGTGGGAAATGCACTACCATCATCTCTTCTCATCAGGGGGAGGGGACAGCAGGCAATGCCTGCAGCTACTTCATTATCCTCTCATCTCCTCTCTCCCCCGCAGAACCCAGTACCTGAAGGTACAACAACTCTCCCTTACGATGAGATGGTGGTCAAGGGGACCGCACCCACTCCTACACCCCCCTCCCTCACCAATGTCCAGGGAACTCTATTTCCTGATCTTACTGGAACGGAGATTCCCCGAGGCACTCTCATTCTAGGGGATACAATGGATCCTAAGGGCATTAGAACCCTGTTTGTTCGAGTAGAGAACTTCCTCTACACCTACCAAGGAATCTCCTTGACCAAGGCCCTTGAATTAATGGCACAGGGAATGTGCCCCCCAGTTCCAGGGCGTGACACCTCCTTCGCAGTTCAAATAGACAGAGGCATTATGGGCCCCATCCACCTCCACAATATGGTGGAAGGATTGTGCACACTGTTCACTGCAGCGCAAAACAAACCTGAGGGTGGCAACATGCCCAATCTCCGGCATGCGCAGGACCTATTGTCATTCCTTAACCTCTGGAGGAGACACAAATCCCTCCATATGAGTGAGGTACTTACGGCTGAAATGAGGGAGTGGCGACCGCCTGTTTGGGTCGCCAATAAAAACAAGAAAAAGAAGGAGACCCTTTGAAACGAGGTGCACCACGCCAGGGAGTTCGTACCCCCTCCACCAGTATTCGAAGTGGCGCTTGAGCAGCACCTGAGCAACCCAATTGCTCCGGTGCAATTTGGCATCAACCCCCCTCTGGAGCCTCGTTCTCCTCTCATTAGCATTGGCCACCCCTGTCTCATATCATGCCTAATGGGCCCATCTGGCTCTGACATCTTGTCAACCCCTGTCTCTCAGGCAGAGCTGGTGCCACCATCCATCGAGTCCTCCTCGGCCCTTCCACTTAGGACGGGATCCTCACCAGCCCCTGCCTCTACCCCACGAGCGAAATCCGTACTCAAGCTCAAAGGAAAAAGGTACATCCTTCCCCACAATGCACCCACGCCCAATGCCTCAGTAGAGGATTGGGTCAATTACATTTCCGAACAACAGGAGTACAGTATGGGCGAGGAGGACAACAAGGTCCTTGAAAGGTTCTTTGCAGGAACTATAGGCTCCCCATCCGATATCGCCAATGACGACTCACCACTGGATCCTCCTACACTCTGAGCCATATGTGGCTTCTACCTCATGGAGCACCTGGCACCCGTTGAACAAGGAAGCTTTGACCGTATGGTCTGGCTACACAGACTCACATGCCTGCTGGCAGTACTGGGAAGGTACAAGTCCTTGCTAGACAGGGCCGATGTTGGACCAATGGCTGGACAGAGTCAGCCCTGGTTTGGTCGCTTCACAAATGAAGCAACCATGTTCAATATTGTAGCATACCTGGCTGCCAATGGTGTCACTCCCCACAATGCTGACAATACTGTATATTGGGCATGTTGCATCCTGAAGGAGATGTTAGTGCATGTCGAGGAGAATGGGGGCTTTGGGAACCCCCAGACAGCGACCATCTACACCCCACTTCGAAGCGACATGAGCCTGTCCTGCTTGGCCGATTCTCAAAACCAGTTGAGGAGCTGGTATGAGCGGGAAGCTCATGCATTGGGTGTTTGACTGGAGGACATCCCCCCATGGGAGCTTGCCCCTGAAATCCCCAGGGAACAATCAGAACTTGACAAGTTCGCAGAGGCCACAATCGGG
Source organism: Royoungia palumana (assembly GCA_038089855.1). Classification (NCBI taxonomy): domain Eukaryota; kingdom Fungi; phylum Basidiomycota; class Agaricomycetes; order Boletales; family Boletaceae; genus Royoungia; species Royoungia palumana. Next base: position 2,776 of record JBBPLQ010000408.1, read on the forward strand.
TATGACCTACCCCATGCACCTCACCTGGTGGACAGCCATACTGGAGAACATGAGCCCATGCAACAGGACCATCAAGAGGATGGAGAAGTCGAGGAAGATCTGTCACACATGTAGGAGAACTCTCGAAGGTTCAACCCTTCTCAGGACTTACAACAGAGGCAAAACCCTCCCTCGCTTCATAATGTTCACCTTCTCGTGTATACCCTGTACTATCTATTCCTTTCCCCCTCCTCTTTGTACATAATATGCTGAATTACTGATTCGTGTCATCTAACCTTTGAGCCATTGTCGGCTCTACTGGGGAGGATGTCAGGTGTCAGGGGCCAATGGCCCTAATCTAATCTACACATATGATTGCATAGTAATGGGTACATGTGATAAATTGGATATCACATGTACAATAGTATAACTACCTTGGCCCATCCTTACAACAGGCCAATCTACCTTTGTCTTAAACCTACTCACTTTGTGGAATACCAGCGGTATCGTTTGCTTGCGTGAGACTAAGGCTAGGGTAATTCTAATACCAACCCTTTACAGCTGGCCACTGAACTTGGCCATGCTTCTGAGCTTGTCTCCGACTTCCACCTCCAATATCCATCAAAACCCGGTCCTCATTGCATTTAAGGGAAAAAGGAAAAGAAATTTTTTATTATAAAACAAACACACTTCTCTACTCTACTACCTCCACTACTTGCTCCTCTGACCCTTCCATCTCTGCGTTGTTGGAATTTATTTCCATACTTAGTACGCTTTTTGCTTACATAATCATACCTTACATCGCACCTAGAGTAGTAGTCCTTTTCTTTAGTGACTTACAATACTCTACAAGTAGATATTCTACCAATCCAATATAACAGTGACTTACAATACTCTACAGAGTTTCTAATAGGCTACCAACCATATTTCCTACAGGTTATAAACCCTCTATTCAACACATGTCACCCTCTGCATCCTTCTCTGACGCTCCTGCTGTTTCCTCCTCCAACTCCGTCAACTCTTGCTCATCAATGGTTGCATCAATGTCCAAATTGTCTGTTGACAATTCCTGCCACTCTGACTCTGCCCACCTCCACACCGCCCCAGGCCTGTGCCTCTAGCTGCACCAGCTGCAGCACCGCCATCATGACCCGTGCCATCTGCACTGAGTTGGCACTAAGGGCGATTGCAACTTGGTGCATCACCCTTGCAGCCTTCTTGAGTGCTTTGGCGGCCTCCGACTCACCACCTACCCCCACTCCGCTCCCCTCCAACCTCTCCTCGGTTCTGGCCTTCTTCTTTGGCCTGTCATATCCCGATCCGCAAGTCCAGCCTCTGATGCTACTCCGGATCTAACTCCGTGGGTTTCATTCAATATCTCGTTAAGTATGCATCCCCAACACTCGGACTTGTACTCCACTTCTCCATTCCCCATTCCTATATACATTTCACCCTGTATTTGATTTAGACCCTAGTTACCTTTTCCCCTGCGACTCGCTTGAGTGTGCAGCCCTTCATTCCACCGCTCTGCTACTTAGGTCCATTCTCTGTCTCCGTTCTCTGTTGACCCTTTCCAAACCTTACTGTCCTGTCTTTGTTATGACCTCCTCTGTTCTTGTCCTATAAACTCTAAGTCCTACTCCATATATAAACCTGCATGTATTTGTCATAACTCCTCAGTTTGAATATCAACTTAGATTCAACTCCTTCTCTGACCTCTGACTCGAGCCTTGCTCATCTACTCTGACTCGACTTCATTGCTAGTCAACGTTTAAGTCCTAACCTCTGCATCTCTGAAATCTGGACCACCTCTGAGACCCAGGCAAGGGCGCAGCACTCCACTCTGAGTCACTAAAGCCAAGGTCCTACCCGCACACATAACTCCGGAGTTACCGGAGTTGACTGGAGTTGACCCGGTCTTAACAGCTCAGTTTCATTCCCCATTGGCTGCCACACTTGCCTAGCCAAGTACAGCCCTTATCTATGACATCATCCTTATCATCCAATCATTTATGCTTACATCATGGAACTCTCTAGAATAGACCAAGTATGTACAAACAGCATGTATCTAGTATATATATTGAATCCAACATCGGAGAACTCCAGTAAAGTTCTCTCGATCTTCTCTCTCTTACAAGTCAGACTTTCCTTTTACAACCTCTTCTACACTATATGAGTCTTGACTTTGAGGTTTGTTTCAGTCACTTTACAAAGGACTGTTGTGCTCCAAAAAGACAACAATGCCCCACCTGTAAATGGGTTGGTGACTAACACCACTTCAAGTGCAAGGACAAAGGAAAACAAGTCCACACAACTGTCACAGAACCAACCCCCTCAACCTCTAAAATTGAGGAAATTAAGGAAACCAGATCCCTGGAGGAAAAACCTATGACAAGATAAGAGCATTTTTCCAAAAGGAAAAAGGAAAACAAACTGAGAGAAAAGGGATCTCAGATTCACAAAGGTCAGTCCTTCTTTACTCCCTTGGACACATTTTCTGTAGATGATTACCATACTGTACCATATGTGAATCCTGAGTATTCCCCTACTTCCTCTTATTTAGAAAAACCTATGCTTTCAGACATTGAAATGTCAGGAGTGTCTCATTCAGAGCATGGCTAGAACAAGATACCAGTGCTTAATTCTCCCAAAACTTACAAAGAAAAATTTATTAGGACATTCAATCCAGATTGGGAAATATCCCTAGATCTAGAGATTGATCATGAAAACACTCTTCTTCCAGAAAAAGTCTCTGCCCTTCTCAATAGCAGATCAAACATCATCTTTATCAATTAAAAATACATAAAACAAAACAAAATCCAAACAAAGAAACTTCTCATACCAATCTCTGTCTACGATGTGGATGGAAGCACAAATAGTGCCAGGAAGATAGCCCACTATGTTGACATTACCATAAACTATCAAGGGCACAAGGAGAAAGCAAGGGCAGAGATAACCAATCTGGGAACCCATGACCTTGTTCTGGGCTACACATGGCTGAAGAAGCACAACCCAGAAATAGATTGGAAAACAGGAAAAGTAAACCTTACTTGTTGCCCCCTCCAATGTGACTCTTCAGACTTCATATGGAAAGTAACATGCAAAGAAATAGAAGACATCTATGATTTCCAATTTTGTAAAGCCCAGGAGGCTGAAACAATAAAACCAAAAACAGAAAAGACTGTAGAAGAGCTTGTGTCTCAGCAATACTACAAGTTCCTTGACATGTTCAAGAAGAAAGAATCAGAACAGATCCCACTCAGTAAACCCTGGGATCACAGCATCAAATTAAAAGACTCCTTCAAACCTAAAAAGGATAGACTCATACCATTGTCACCCAATGCACAGACTGGGCAGGAGATATCAAAACATCCAGATCAACTACTGGATATTCGGTTTACTTAGCCAATAGAATTGTAAAAGAGAGTACGACTTTCATCCACAGAAGCAGAATACTGCGGCATGACTGAATGCTGTAAACAACTGCAATGGATTCGAAACCTATTTGAAGAACTGACAATTGTTCTTCCCCCTGTACCACTATGCATGGATAACCAGGGAGCAATGTTTCTTGCTTCGAATCCAGCTCAAGAAGGCAGAACCAAGCATGTCCAGATACCAGAACACTATATCCGAGAAGCCGTAGAATTGGGTGAAGTTGAACTATTCTATGTTCCAACTAACCAACAATTCTCAGACATTTTCACCAAGAACCTTGGGAAGATAGCCTTCAAACGTGGACGAAAAAGTCTCACTTTAACTCCTTATTCATGATCTCAATATTTCAAGTGAGGAAGAGTGTCTAATATCAAGTGGTATTTCTTATTCAGAGATTCTTATCCTGATATTATTTAATCCACTTTTCATATTGACTACTCTTCTATCATTAGGCGTGACTAGCCCTTTACTAGACGTGACTTACATGTGAGTCATGCACATAAGTCATGCATAATAGTTATCAGTGAGTCACACATAGTCATTTAGCGTGACTCATCACCCGATCAATATCAGATATTTAGTCATTACATATGACATATAGTACAATGCTATCACATCCTTTTCTTCCTCCTTAGGTAGAAAACAAGGACTGTGCACAGACCAGTCCAAATACATACATACATCACTGTATAGTATATAAGGGAGAGCTCCTCCATACTCACTCTCCCAGTTAGAAATCTATTCTCTACTCTGCTCAATCACTCCTGCTTTTCACTCAAGTCTCCTCAAGTAAGTCTCTACTTGATCATACCTGTGCATACTTCTCCAAGAGAGGAAGTATCCTACGTTATGATGTAGAGAAAGAGAACTATCAAGTTCTTTACTCGGTTATGTGTGGAATGAGGAAGGTGGCCTTGGTAATGTCAAACAGAAGGAGAGGCTCAACACTGTGAACCATATAGTATGGCGTGTGTCCGGTTGCTTTGCAAGTTGTGATGTGGTCGGCCCAGAATATGTGTGGAGTGAGCGTTGGCCATTGCGTGATGTCTCCGTTGCATGCCTTGACAAACAAGTTGCAGATGGTGCGGTGTGAGCGTTCGACAATTCCATTTGCCTTTGAGTTGTCCGTGGAAATGTGAATGTGGCAGATGTGGTATTTCTCAGAGAGCCAGTCGAGTGCAGCGACGAACGGGGTTCCATTGTCCATGACTATTTCCTCGAGTCCTCCCCATCTACATAAAACTTCTTCGAATAGAAATGATCTGATGGTGCATGCAGTTTCATTTTTGAGTTTTTGCCATTCTGGCCATCCAGTAAGCGAACAGTGGGCCTGTACAATGTATGAGTATCCTTGCATAGTTGGCATGTGCATAGAATCAATATAAGCTTTGCAGAAGAGTGGTGCAGGTGTAGCGATGATGGGCAGGATGACAACTTTCTTGACGGAGCAGGTCTGGCACTGATGACATGTTTTGATGTACCAGGCAATGTCTTCTGTGAGTGATGGCCACCAGAAACGGTTGGCTATGGTGCAACGAGTAGCATAGATACCTTTGTGTCCGAGCTTGTCATGCATTTCTTTGAGAATACAGATGCGGTCAGGTCTGAATAGGACTTTCTGGTGACATCTGTTGGGGTCTTTGCACCAGAGGTGGTTCGCAGATATGAAGAACTGGGTCGCACACTTGATAAAACGGCTGCATTGATCATTTGTGATGTCAGATGGAATGGAGAGAGTGGAGAGAAAGTGTGAGATATCTAAGAGTTCATGATTGCACTGTCGCATAGCTTTGTTTGTCGGCAGAGTAAGGTTTTCATTTGATTTGTCTGTTGCTGAGAGGACAAGTGGTCCTTCTCCTTCCTGGGGCTTCTGAAAGAGAGTCGTGTCCTTGATGGTCTTTGAAATACAAATTCCTAATCCTAGCACTTCATCGAGCCATTCCTCTACTGCTTCATCCATTTCATCCTCGACCTCTTCTTCTCCTTTTCTCCGGTGTGAGAGGCCATCTGGGCCTTGGTGGCATGATGCAGGAATGTGCTTGAGCTCGAAATCAAACATGAGGATGCCAGCGATCCAATGGTTCATGGCAGCGTTCAGCTGGATGTCTGGATTATTGAGCATTCCCTTAATATATTTTGTGTCAACTTCTATAATAAGTTTCTTGACGCCAATAATCTAGACTTTGACAGATCATAGTGTGCGAAAAAGGCCATATAACTCAATCTTGGCTTGCGAGTATCGAGATTCTCAGTCGTTCCACGTAATAGAGCCAAAATGAGAGGGGCAGCAGGCCTGATTTTCATCTTCTTGGTAGAGAATGTACCCAATGGCAATGGAGGATGAGTCAACAATGAGAATGACTGGATGTGTGGAAGTGTAATCAATTGGACAGATTGCGGATGAGCTGACTACTGCGGCTTTGAGACAATCCATTGTGGCTTGCTCTTTGTCAGTCCAAACAAAAGGAACTGCATTGTGAGTGAGGTCGATGAGTGGTCGCGCAAATTTCACATAATCCTTAATCCAGTTGTGAATGGTTCCTGTCGTTCCCAAGAATCCGTGGACTTCTGTGCAAGACTGGCATGGGCTGGGCCATTTGGAGATCTTGGTGACTTTTGACTCATCTGGGATGCGTCTGTTGTAGTTGCAGGTTTGTCCAACAACAATGACTTGGGCTGGTGTTACGACTTCTTTCTCTTTCCAACATATGTATAAGGCTGATTCATAGCTACCGTTCTCTCTTGCCCAAGAATGGTCGATTTGTTTCTCTTCTTGAAATTTTCACTTCCAGAGATTTCCTTTTTAGGAAATCCAATGTCGGAACCCACAGTCCCGGGTCCACAGTATACCTACTGCGCCGCAGCCAAAGACCTCAGTCGTCTACGGTCTTCCTCCCTCTTTCCCCTTGCCTTTCCGGTAGCCTGGTGTTCCTTCATTCCTTCTCCATTATCCCTAACAATCCCGTTCCGTTCCCCTTGGAGGTCATCTCTTCCTCCCTCATCCTCTTTTGTCTTACAGACCTTCAAAGGGAGCCCCGTTCCACTGACCTAACTCAGCCCTTCTTGTACCATATATAAACTGTAGGGTATATGCCTGTATTCCCTAGCTTAGTTCTACTCAATTTACTGTGCTCAACCACTGTCACCCTCTAAACACTCCCTCCTCTTTGGAGAGCTTCCCCTTGAACTCTTTGAACCCCCTACAACGTGCTAGGGATCCCTTAAACCTTTGAAACCCCTTTAGCTAGGGTATTCGTCCTCTGAACCATCGACTCCTGCCACCCAGCAAGAGCCCCTATTTTTGGAACCTCCGGAACCCCTATCTCGGAATGCCAGAACCCCAGGCTCATTGAAACCCTCGACCTTCTGTCGCTCAACAGAAGCCCCTATCTTCGGAACCTTCGGAACCCCTATCTTAGAACGTCGGAACCCTTGAGCCACTGAGTCAACGCCAATCCCTACCCGGGGTTGTCGTAACAGGAAGGGTCAGAGTAAGGGTCGGAGGTGGAGAATGGACAAGGGTCAACAAAGAATGTACAAGGCACATAAAATGGAGAATGGAGATGGAGAATGTACATGCAGGGTCGGAGGTACTAGGGACAGAGGTTTTACATGACGAGAACAAAATGTAGAGTAAGCTGTAATAGAGACATGGAGGACAGAGTGTCAGAATGAGACAGAGGAACGGAGATACTGTGGGTGAGATTTGAAGTGTGCGAAGGTGCCAGAGTTGTGTTTCAGAGGTATGGAGTTGCGTGAAGGAATGGCATGTGACAGACGGTGACTGTAATTGGCGAGATGATGGGGCAGTCCAAGCTTGTGTGGCAGCTGGAGCAAGGCAAGCGAGGCGGGTGTATAGAGCTGAGTAGGAGACGTCCGCTAGGTCTAATGTGTGAAGTTTACAGCTGATTTCTTCAACCTCATCTATGTGTGCCTTGGAGATTGCGCTCGAATCGAAGGTGACACGTTTGGTCTGTACGTCGCGCAGGGCTTCTCGCTTGTGACTGGTTTCATCCTCAGAATCGTCAGAGTCTAGGACTTGCACAATTCGGCTTGCTCGTGGCTGATCTTTTCTGTCAACGGAGGCATCTTGTCCATCTTGCAAGGTTTTCATGCACATGGCTATCAGGTCATTGAGATCCACATCAAATGCATCATCAGAAAGGACAAAACGGCCCACTTCCATGACTTTCTCGTAGTTCGTTGGCTCATTGTGAGAGTAATCTGAGTCCTTCACTTCAAGGTGTTGATCAATAGCATGACAGACAGAAAGCGGCAGTCCAGTCCAGAAATAATGATCCCATTCATTGGTAGAGATCTTCTTCTGATCAATGAGCCATGTCATAATAGGGCAGAAACGGTGGTAATATTGTTGTAGCTTGGTTTTGGTTGAGATATTGTCATTGGACGAGGCTATGACAGCTAGCTCAAGGTCACAACGAGTGTGCTTAATTCCTTTGTCCACACCTGGATACTGTTCGAGGATGCTCTTTTTGAATACATCATAGTCATGACTTTCATATCCTGTAAGAGTAACCCAGAAATGCTTGGTCATCTTGTCAACATAGTGATGACCATTTTACATTTTTCCACATTGGAAAGGGTGCTAGCGTCTACATAGTCTTCAAAGAGCTCAAAGAACTCTAGCAATGTTACGAACACTCCTAAACCCCTATCTTCAACCCCTGTCTTTATGCCATCTAACCCCATCCTATCTTATCAACAAGTCTTCATCCCTCAAGAACACTATGTCGTTCCTCCCACTTTTCATTCAGACTTGTTCTAGACTCTTCACACCTCATGCAAAACCTATGCTCAACTCTTAATCCTATTGGCTGCCACATCACACAGCCTCACTATGTCGTACGATTATTTTTCTCCAATCATATTATTACTTTCGCACAGCCTACATGGCACCACTTTCATTAACCAATCACAGTCATTCTACTTACTTCCTTTTATGGTATAAAGTCTGGCACACCAATTGTGCACAGACCAGGACACAAATACATACAAACACTTTAGGATAGTATATATACCTGAGCTGTACTTCGATAGTCCTCAGTTTAATTCACTTCGATCTTTCCATTCAAACAAATCTCCTCAGAGCTAGTCACTCTTGATTCGACTACTACACAATATCCTAATTGTTTGGGTGTTGTTTCAAGCAACTTGGACGTTTCGCCATTAAACATTGGCGCTTTCGAAGAGTTTGGTGAGGGCATGGCATTTATGCCTTTAAGGGCAGTGGAGATAGTTGACATGGCTGAGATGGACGGAGCAGGTGGTGGTTGCATGAGCGGTGGCTGTGGTGGCTGTGTTGGTAGTATGGGTGGCTGGGGTTGTGTGGGCGAAGGTGGTGGTGGCTGCAGAAAGACTGCAGGTGTTCATAATTGAAAGTGGGCATGAGACGGCTGGAAAATTGAGGATACGGATGGAATACTCGAGGTGAAGGAGGATATGGAAAGGGATGATTCAGACAGAGACTCAGGCTCAACGGGTGATGGGCTGTGGCTAGTGATCTGGATGATCAGGAATGGATTGGCAGTGGGCTCTATGGTTGCGTGCTCTGACACTAATGAGATTTTGGACAGGGTTGTGAAAACTTCTTCTGGATGATCTGTGGAGAATGGGGTATTTGGCCATATGGGTCGGGTTGCGGCTCGTCAGGCAGCTCGTCTTGTTAGGACTCCTGGCAGAAGCAGCAGGTGTCTTGGAGTATGAGCGGGGATGGACGAGTTGTTGTGGGAAGATTTAGGTGGAATGGTGGGAATTGGTATGGGTGGGTATGGCTAAATTGAGACTTCCCCTCATGGTGGGCTCCAATGTTTGTAGGTTCACATTCCACAGTGCTTGTGAAATGAGGAAAGCGATGGTGGGTTTGAAAGGGGAAGGTGACTGAGCCGGTGGTTGGTGTGGAGAGTGAGCAAGACAATATTCAGAAGGATGCATACGCATGTCAGGTGTTGGAACTGGTTGGAAAGCATGTGGAACATTTGGAACAGTGGAATTCGAGCTGAGAGTGACCAGTGATACAATTCTGATGATCTGATGTGATATACAGAGTGGTTTATATACAAAGGAAGAAGGCTATGTAGAAAGGTTTGCCGAGGAGGCTTAGATACAATTGAATGGAGCTGAGTAATGGTGATAAGAAAAATGGATGAGTACATGCAAAGACACTGTGCTTTCCAGGCTGGATCAATAACCGGGCGCATTGCAATCCTTACAAGAGGGAATAGGTAGTGCCCAAGGGAGGAGAGGCTCCTTCTTCCAAATCGATTTTTAGATCGTGCTCACAGTGTGGAGCAAGCTTAGATGCCTTGCTCTTACTAAACACATCCATGAAGTTGTGGTATTCCAGAGGAACTCTGGAGAGGTTGATTTGTTCAGGGGCATCAGAAGAGGTAGAAGTGGAGTGGAGGTTGCTCTCTTGGGGGCAGAGTTACAGACTGAACTGCACAGAGCCTTCAAGGTGACATGCCAGAGTGAAAGTGGGAGTGCTGATAATCACGATAGGTGGAGCCTTGCAGTCAGAGAAACATGGTGAATCGGATGGTGTGGAATCAACCAGAGGAGGAGAGTCCTGGGGGGCTGCAGAGATGAGCTCGGAGGGGCTGGCATGGGGTACTCAGGTGATTGGAATGCGACACTGCTCGAAACCCAATCAACTGATGGATTGTAGCAGGTGAGCCAGTTATGTCCTAGAACAAGTGAGCAAGAACCATCCAGCAGAGTGATATAAAATGTCATCAGAGTGATATCACTGGTCAGGAATTGGATGGAGAGGTCGAGGGCTTGAGTGATAGTCGAGTTTGATGTTCCATTGAAGAGTCGGAGAAGGATCAGGGAAACAAAGTACATTGAAATATTATTTTTATTCATGAAAGTGGTATCTATGAAACAATTGGAGGAGCTGGAGTTGATCAATATGGGAAAAGAAGGTGTATGATTGTTATAATTTCTTTTTCTTTATGATGTACATAAGGTTGATTTATGACTGCCACTCTCTTTTCATCTAGGACCGGTTGATTGACTCCTATTTAAAATTTTCACTTCCAAGACTTTCTTTTTTAGGAAATCCGATGTCAGAACCCACAGTCCCGGATCCGCAGCATACCTACTGCGCCACAGTCAAGGATCACGGTCACCCACAACCTCCCCTTTCCACCTTTTGCTTTTCTTGTATCACAGCATTCCCTTGTTTCTTCTATACTATTCTTAGGAACCCTGTCCCATTCCCTTCGGGCATCTCATCCTTCCTTCCTCTCTTGTTCCACATCCCTTTAAGGGACAACCCGTTCTGGTTGACCAGACTCAGCCCCTTTTGAATTCTATATAAGCTGTAGTATACTTGCCTGTATCCTCCAGCTTAGATCTACTCAATCTACTGTGCTCAACCACTGTCATCCTCTGAACCCTCCCACTCCCAGGAGGGCCCCTCTTTGAAACATTCAAACTCCTACAACATGCTAAGAAACCCTTGAACCCTAAGGACCTCCTTCCAGGAGGGATACTCTGCCCTTGAAACCTTCAACCTCTGCTACCCAGCAAGAGCCCCTATTTTCAGAACCTTTGGAACCCCTATCTCAGAACCCCAGAAGCCTGGAACTCTCAAAGCCCTCGACCTTCTGTCACTTAGCAGAAGCCCCTATCTTTGGAATCATCAGAACCCCTATCTTGGAAACTTTGGACCTTGAACTCTTAAAGTTCTCGACCTTCTATTGACTGACAGAAGCTCCTGTTTTCGGAATCGTCAGAACCCCTATTTTTGTTGGAACCTTCGGAACCCCTGAGCCATTGAGTTAACGCCAGTCCCTACCCAAGGTTGTCATAACAATCATAAGAGACTAGAGAGACAGATGGCATAAGAGATTTCAGATCTAAGAGAGCAGACACATTGAGTCAGAGCTCCTTGAGTGCACAGGCAGAGTCAATGCAACCTTCAGTCCATGTGGAGTCTGAGAGGTCGTGGACTATTTTTTTGTCTCTGTGGAGACCTCCGGTTTAGATTCTGGAGCAGTGGTTTTAGTTGCACGGGCTTTGAAGGCGCTGGAGGTGGACTTCAGGCAATCTTTGGCCATATGACTGGCTTGACCACAGAACATGCAAAGCCTATTATTGAAGTGATGCTTATACTTGGCAGCAGTGAGTTTGCCGTCCTTTCCGAGCTTCAGAGTGAGGTCTGCAGACTTAGGTGCAAAGGAGAAAGTGGTGGCTTTGCCCTTGGAATCTTTCGAATCCTTGGAGCCGCCGGAGTGATTGCTGGAGTGGTGTGTGGAGTGGGATGCAGATGCGGAGTGTTTGTCAGATGCAGACTTGGACAAGGACAGGTTGGTGGAAGGCTTTGCTTGTTGGGACATCTCCAACTTGCATTCCCAATAGCATGCATCGATGGCCTGAGCGAGTTGTTGGAGTTCAACAAGGGTGGTGGGTTTCCCAATGAGGGAGACCTTGTCTTTGATGTGGTCGGGGAGTCTGTTATAGAAATGGTGGTAGAGTGCTCCTTCTCTGTAACCTCAGACTTGGGACACAATGCAGTTGAGCTCGACAATGTACTTGTTGATGCACTGGCCGTCCTTCATGCTGAGATGGTCCAGCTGGTGTTCTGCATCTCCAACTGGGTCGTGTGGACTGAAATTGGTCTTGAGACAACTCTCGAAATCGAGTGGTTGTGTAGTTAAAAGGGTAGAAAGGCTTATTGCTTAGAGTAGATGATTTGAGAGGAAAGGACAAGTTGATTAAACTGAGGAAGTACGCTACTGACATGGGGTTTATATACTTGTAACGATTGTGTACGTATGTTTATACTATTCTAGAATGTTCCGTCAAGGTGAGCATATGATTGGATGATAAGTAAGAATGGAATGATGTCATAGATAAGGCATAGCCTTGTGGCGTATCATATGGAAGAGAAGTAGAGAAGCGTGACATGTGTTGATAGAATGGAAGCATAGGGTATAGGGTTAATATGAATATATGGAGTTAGATCTTAATCAGTGCCTTGATGTGTGGCAGCCAATTATGGGTTGAATCCTGCATAGGTTTGACATGAGGTTTTGGGAGCTGTACGCTCTAGGCATGAGTGTAGTGGAATGACATATGGTTGTGTTGGTTTATGGAGTATTGGGAAAGGAATGGACTTGGTCATAGGAAATGGTATGAGATTTGAGGCATTTGTAACAGGTCTGGAGCTCTAGGATGAACTCCTTGAAATCATCTATCCAGATCAGACAGAGCATAGGATCTTCCATCTGGAGGAGGTCCAGTTCGAACCATTCCAGGGCCATATCTTTGAGGTAGGACTGCACGAAGATAACTTTGGCACGGTCCGTGGCAAAGGCCTTAGGACAATCTTGGAAGTTCAGTTCACACTAGACCAAGAATACTCAGAGTTTGCAGGGATCCATCCTGTCAAACTGATCTGGTTCTCGGACCTTGGTACACAGTGAGGATTTGGAGGTCAGACGATGAGAGGAGGAACAAGCAAGCCAGCTGGGCAAGCATATCACGGGGGATCTGCTCATTCTCGGAGTTGGAGGAAAAAGAGTCAGAGTTGTTAGGGGTATGGGGTTTGTCGTTAGACAGGTCATTTCTGAAGAAACCAAAGCTGTTGTTGGGGTCATCTCCTGGTGAGCCAGACCTGTGGTTAGAAGGTTCATTGTGTCCTGGAGAAAACAGAACTTTGGGGTCATTGAACAGAGTTTGGAATGAGGAGTGACAGGACAACCTGGGGTCTTCTTCTTCAAATTCCTCAATGCATGCCCCCAGAGTTGGGGACAGAGGCAGGAGTTGAGAAGTGGATGTAGACAGAGCAGGAGTGCATTGTGCAGAGAAGCTGTGGAATTGGCTGACAAGGTCAGGCCCATATCAGCTACTTCCATAAGCAGACAGAGGGTTGAAGCAGGGAGATGGAGGCGGGTTGCCAGTGCTGATAGCATGGGTGCATGATCTGGTAATGCAAGTAGCCATAGACAAGATAGAGTTTGAATATACTATTAAGGCCGGGTCAACTCTAGTGAACTCCAGTAACTCTGGAGTTATGTGCATGGGTAGGACCTTAGCTTCAGCAACTTGGAGTGGAGTGCTGCACCCTTGCCTGAGTCTCAGAGGTGGTCCAGATTTCAGAGGAGCAGAGGTTCGGACTTAGACGTTGACTAGCAATGAAGTTGAGTCAGAGTAGACAAGTGAGGCTCAAGTTGGAGGTCAGAGGAGGAGTTGAATCTAAGTTAATATTCAAACTGAGGAAGTACAATGAATACATATGGGTTTATATATGGAGTAGGGCTCAGAGTCTATAGGACAAGAACAGAGGAGGTCATAACAAAGATGGGACAGTAAGGTTCAGAAAGGGTCAATGGAGAATGGAGACGGAGAATGGACCTAAGTAGCAGAATGGTGGAATGAAGGGCTGTGCACTCAAGCAAGTCGCAGGGGCGAAGGTAACTAGGGTCTAAATCAAATACAGGGTGAAATGTATATAGGAATGGGGAATGGAGAAGTGGAGTACAAGTCCGAGTGTTGGGGATGCATATGTACTTAGCGAGATATCGATCAAAACCCACAGAGTTAGATCCAGAGTAGCATCAGAGGTTGGACTTGCAGATCGGGATATGACACAAACTCTATTTATTACACATATGGAAACACCATGGTTTACTGACCGCAATCATATCAGACCATGGCCCTCAATTTGCTTCTCAACTTATGAAAGATATTTGCAAAAATCTAGGAATAACTCTGAAACTGAGCACAGCTCATCACCTGCAGATGGACAGGCAAACAGAGCATATGAATCACGAACTTCATCTCTTCTGTGTTGAAAACCAAGATGAGTGGCTACCCATTGCTCAATTCAGCTACAACTCAAAAAGGAATACAACAACAAAGTTTGCTCCTTTTGAAATAACTCATTCTTATATGCCACATATGGGAATAGAATAGTGCCAAACAACAGCACTGGTAGCCAAAGAATTCATTCAGGATATGGCAGAAATATTAACAAAAACAAAAGAAAACATCCTGCAGGCACAGGAACATTTGAAAACATAGGCCAACAAACACCATGCAGAAGCACTTGATTATTAAATTGGTGACAAAGTCTGGCTAACTACAGACAACTTAAACATCGCCAACTGGTTTAGAAAACTCATGGATAAATATATCAGCCCTTATGAATAAAGAACTGGGTAGTTCTCTGTCTTTACATTGGTGATATAGGGCACTTCCTCACTTGGAGAAGTATGTGCAGGTATGATTAAGTAGAGACTCACTTAAATAGATTTGAGTGAAGAGCAAGAGTGATTGAATGAGAGTTGAGTAGAGAGATGGTATATCTAACTGAGGAGAGCAAGTATGAGAGAGCTCTCCGCTTATATACAATACAATTAAGTATGTATCTGTTTGGACTGGTCTGTGCACAGTCCTATCTTTCTACCTAAGAAGGAAGAAGAGGATGCGATAGCATCATATAATATGTCATATATAATGACTATAGATCTGATAGTGATCAGTAGATATGTCACACTAAATGACAAAGGGCATGACTCATGTGCATGACTCATTAGTGAGTCATGCCTAATAGAAGAAAAAGTAGTCAATATAAAAGTGTATAATTAACTAATATCAATGGTATCAGGATAAGAAGATCTGAATAAGAAATACCATTTGATATTCAACAATGAAATCATATATATGAAAGGTCCAAATGTTGTTGAACTTAAACTTCCTCAGCACATCAAAATCCATCCAGTGATCAACATCTCACAAGTCAAATCATATAAAGAAAGACTAAATGGTCAACCAGCAGATAAACCCAGTCCAGTTCTAGTAATCAAAAACCGAGAAGTTGAATATGAAGTGGACTATGTTGTTGACTCTCATTTCAAAAGATGAGGCCTTCAATACCTTGTCCACTGGAAAGGATATGATGAAACAGAGCATACTTGGGAACCAAGCAAACAGTTGGAAAATGCACCAGATGTGGTTAAACTCTTCCACAAGTCCCATCCCTCCTCCCCAAGGAAACTCCAGATCAATTATGAAAACTTTAATTCTTTATTCAACCCCATGTTACAAATGCCTTAAATCTCATACCATTTCCTATGAACAAGTCAATTCCTTTCCCTATGCTTCACAAGCCAACTCAACCATACAGTGGCTCAAACAATTGTCCCAATGTTTGCATGTTTTTCATTAGAAGATATTCCTTGGTACCAAGTAATCCTACCCTTATACTGTACCAGTGGTACATGAAATGAAGATCCTATTCCTGGCTACAGGATTGCTCTATGACACAAAAGGTTTGGATGAGATCTGATTAAATGACAGCCGTGTCAAAACAGTCACTCATTGGGACAATTGTTTGACTTTGCATTGAACATGAACTCTAGTACTTGGTATGACCTCCTTTTGCTTTGATGACTGCTTGAAGCCTTCTAGGCATACTTTCTATCTACTTTTGACACTGTTCCACAGAAATCTGGCCCCACTCCTCTACCACCCTATCCCATATGTAACTGATGGACTCCAGTAGGTGCATTGGGATAACCTGTTATGAACGCTCCTAAACCCCTATCTTCAACCCCTGTCTTTATGCCTATCAACCCCATCTTATCTTATCAACAAGTCTTCATACCTCAAGAACACTATGTTGTTCCTCCCACATTCTCCTCAGACTTGTTCTAGATCTATACACCTCATGCCAAACCTATGCACAATACTTATTCTTATTGGCTGCCACATTTACACAGCCCCATATTTTGTACAATTTCTTTCCTCCAATTGTATTATTGTATTCACACAACCTACATGGCACCACTTTCATTATCCAATCACGGTCATTCTAATTACTTCCTTTTATGGTGTAAAGTCTGGCACACCAGTTGTGCACAGACCAGGACACAAATAGATACAAACATTATAGAGTAGTATATATACCTGAGCTGTACTTTGATAGTCCTCAGTTTAATCAACTTTGATCTTTCCATTCAAACAAACTCCTAAGCCTAGCTAGCTATAATAGCAACTAATCTTTACTTCACTTGAGTGTTGTTTTACTTTGATTAAACTCATTCTTACCCCACTCTGCTTGACACACAAAGCTCAGTGATGCTCCCATGCACCCCAAACCCAATTTTCAAGTACAAGTGCGTTAAAGAGGTCAACACTAGGCGAAGGACTTACAAACCTATCACATGTAGTGTACCCCTACTCTTCAACTACAGCTAACCTTGAGGCCCTTTTCCAAGCCATTGAGCCCCTCTTGCCTAGAGCAGCTAGTGAAGAAGTACAGCAGTTGAGAGAGTCAATCAGAGACAGGAGATACTCCCCGTCAGAGCCCCTTGACACCACCACCCTTTCCACCCTTATTATCAACAATCATCTACCCTGGGGTCTAGCCAATCAAGCCTCAGAAGACGAGATCCTCTGCATCATATTAGTAGTCCAATCCTTCGGCAGATGGAGCCTAGTCCCAGAGTTAGATCAGTAGTCTGCACTATTGGACCAGTCCCAAGCAGAAGGGTCATGTGGTATTGTCAGGGGCCAATGGCCCTAATCTAATCTACGCATATGATTGCATAGTAACAGGTACATGTGATACTGGATATCACATGTACAGTAGTATAACTACCTTGGCCCGTCCTTACAACGGGCCAATCTACCTTTGTCTTAAACCTACTCACTTTGCGGAATACCAACAGTATCGTTCACTTGCGTGAGACTAAGACTAGGGTAATTCTAATACCGAAACCTTTATATTTTTTGAACGTTGTTAAATGTTATTCTCAATGATGAGTAAAATCATCACACGCAGCGGCGTCCACACTGAGGCAGAAAACCACCTACTATCGAGAACAATCCAACGATCAGAGATCAGAGACTGCCGGATATACCAAAATGGTCTAAGAAGGGCAAGAAGAGGGCAGATATCCCTCAGGCCAAAACCCATAACATTGGCGTGACTTCCACCACACCAATGCCTGGAGACTTCCAATCTCCTCCATCCTTGAGGAGCAGTGTCGGGAGAGGTACACAAGGAACAACAAGCAAAACTGCTGATGACCTGATGAGTCCCTTGACCACCCTTCACACTGAGAATGACCTCTCGCGCTCCTCATTTGATCCCCTAGTGACTGCACGGACGGAGAGTCCGATCGTCCAGGTATACACTGAGGGTACAGTTCCCTTGTTAAGGGAATTGTACCCCAGCGATATCCCACTGGATCCGCAACTAGCTATAGCAGCGGTCCAGGAGTTCCTAGATGGAGTTCACCTCTGATAGATTGAGTATGGTCGAGGCCCGGAAGGGTTCGACAACCATGGAATAAACCCTGGCCAGCACCAGGCCAGCCAACTTGAGCGCTTGCTAAGGACCCTGACCGCTGTGTCCGAGGGAGGACTTTCTACCAGGGCTAGTAGCCCAGGCACTGCAGCACCAATAAAGGTTGAGGGAGTACCCGACCATGAAAGGATTAACCACCCACTCCTTGAGAGAGATGCCCTACTCGAGGATGAGAGAAGATTCTCAGAACAGAGTCACGCAGCTCCAGAAAGGTCGAATCAAGACCCACGGGGATTAGCCCCCAACATGACTAACCGTCCTGCATATTTGTCCGGACGGAATTCAGACATTATCCGTCATCTCTATGGCACACAGAGGGGCCCAGCTATGCTACATCAAATTGCACGAGATCGTGCAGTTGCCACTGAGAATAACACCCCTATCCCAGATGGTTCAGACGGTGGAGGAATTTCCTCCGATAACGATTATCACAATGGAAGAGGCCCCCCTAGGGTACCTGGAGGTAATGGACCTCCAAGAGGTGGACCTCCCAGTGGAGGACCCCCTGGAGGTGGCCCTTCTGATGACAATGATGACAATGACCTCGACGATGGAGATGACGAGAACCAAGGCGGGCAACCCACCGTACAATGCACTTGACCAAACTACCTCAGGGGATTTACCCCAGGAAACACGAGGTATATGGACGCCATGCAACAGAAGTATACACAGCGCATCTGGGAACAGGTCGGACAAGTGACAGGCCCCGTTGGACTGGAGGTGAAGGCAATGAACCCACCTCGGCCAGGGAAATATGGAGGTCAGGACGACCTCGAGAAATTTGACGATTGGCTTAGCCAATTGCTGAAGTACTTCTGTACCTTCAAGGTTACAGGCCCAGGTCGTGATGACGACCGTGTTCTGATGATCAGGAGATTGAATCCCCCGACCAACAATACAGATACTGGACTTTCAAACTCCTGATATGCGAGTTATTCAGGTGCTTCGTACATGAAGCGTCAGCACAAAACGCTGCTAATCAGTACGATTGAACCAAGAGAAAGGCACGCTTGCCTTCTATAATGACCTGAAGCGGCGAGCACACCGTATGATCCAACCACCGGACAATTACTCGTTCAGGAGGAAATTCCTTCGTGGGTTACCCTACTCGATCATCAAGAGTATATTCAAGTCTCGCGGAGTGTCCGCAGAACACTCGACAATTGAGGAAATCCTCGAAGAAGTACGACATATGGAAACAGTGCAGAAGGCCATAAACCTTCATATGAGGATCAGCAACCCAAGCTCCGGAGGAAGATCCTCCCAGGGACAGGGTGGCTCATCATCACCTGGCAAGAAAAGTGCTGGAAATAACCCGAGCAACCCTGGAAGCGCCCCGAAGTACTTCAAGAAAGGAAATACAATTTATCGCCTGAAGGGAAAGACCTTCACAATGAATCGTGAAAACGATCACAAGGGTGAATACGCCCACCACTCAGGGGATCGACAGATCCGAGAACCAGACAGTGAGAAGCAACCCTGGAAATTCCTTCAGGGGATCAGATGTTTCAACTGTAACAAGGAAGATCATATGGCTGACCAATGCGACAAACCTCGCAAGGATAGAGGGAAAAATCCCTCGAGACCCCAACTATTCGCTGCCAAAGTACAAGAAGGGAACGACCAGGTCGAAACCCGTGAGGGTGACGACTTGGAAGAACCCAACGATGAAGATAAGGCTTTGTTTGGCGAAGACCTCGAAGGAGCTGATGGAGAGTCCAGGGATGCTAAAGACGTCTATGATGCAGTTGAATATTCCGATGACTCGGAAGCGAATAATGATGATGATCCGGTCGCCTACTTAGGTGCCATAAGAGAAGGTGAAGATTCGCCCAAATCTGAATCAGAGGACAAAAACAACGTCCGATGTGCAATGATGCACTTGACTCTGGAACCTGAAAGCGAAACATCTCAAACCATCAGCGAATCATCAGTATCAGAGGATGCAATGGATATTGAATATCCTGGAACCACCAGATCACACAGAGTGCACGGCGCGCTCCCATTAGTAGAGAATAACCCTACAATGCCACGATGGAAATGGTCCCACCTTTATGGTGCGATCCATGAAGGCGATGATTGCCCTAGATGCAATGAACGCATCGAACACATCAGTGAGAGCGCCATCGACGGTGAGGATAACCTCAATGTAGCTTTGCGCTACCCAAAACAGATGGCAGACAGAGCATACGATCGAGGATGGGATGACTGCGACCAAGCCCAAATGGAGGGACACGGTTTGAACATTGACTGTGTCTGAAGTGCTCAACTAATACTAGCTGATGGGATCGCGTCCCTTGAAGCCGGTCGAGTATCGACCATTGAAGACCTGAGAGATGTAATTACAGCCATTCGGAGAGGGGAAAATACCCCATGGATCACAACTGAACTCGAAGGCATAAACGCCTCCTTGAGTGGTTGTACATCTCCACATGTCACAGTCTACAATGACGACATGACTATAAGTACACCACACGGTCTCGTCGTAATCGAACGGAACCGGAGCACTGAACAAGAAGTCCAGATGGCAGCTATCACGGTTGCAATACCTGATCGTACCTTCCGGTACTCGATGAATTCGAAACAATCCACAGGCCAGACCCTGGGCATTCGCCCACAAACCTCACCGGAAGCACGGAGATGTGCTACCCTCAAAGTCAACATACATGATTGTAAGGCATACACGATGATTGATACCAGAAGTACCAGTAATTTCGTAAGCCCTGCATTCGCGAAGGTCACGAATATGAGGGTACAGCCCCTCGAACAGCAGCTAATTCTGCAACTTGGCTGCATTGGGAGCCGCTCCAAGATTACCCATGGCAGCACATCCCAACTTACCATTGGAAATTATAGTACGGAAACATACTTTGATGTCGCAAACATGGATAGATACAACTGTATCTTGGGCATCCCATTCCTATGGGAACATAAAGTGATATTAGACTTTGCATCTAATAGGATCACCATTGGCAATAGAAAAATTGCCCTGATCAATGAGTCGGAAC
>JBBPLQ010000409.1:0-23507 GCA_038089855.1 Royoungia palumana
GTTCTGGCGCGAATACACGAAAGACGACTGAGGCAGGACGCGCGTCCTGTTGTAATACATCTAGAAAAACCGAAAAATATTGTAAGCATGGAGCAGTGATACCACAGTGAGCTCGCGACTTGTTTGCGGTCCAGCCGTGGTAGACATACAAGAGGAACAAGACAAGGCTTGAACTTGAAAAAGGAACTGAACTCCTGGTCCTTGGCAACAATCTTCAGCGTGCTACATACCTTCCTTTTTCCAGCGGCTCCAAGTTCAAGCGAAGGTCTTGAAACGTCGTAGCCTGAATCATCAGGTGAGGCAATTGTGCGGCGAGTATTTTCTGTATAGGTAATGTCAATCCCAAGTTCAGTCCAAGTTGTGAAACATCCAAACTATCAGCCGCCCATCATCACCAAGGGCTATTATCCACGGTACTTCTTACGGTGCTTCAAGTTGGATACCCGGCTTGCCGATAACTCCACCGTGATTACTATTCCCATCACTTGCCGGATCTTCACCGAAGAAAACCACTGCCCTACGTCACCAGCAAGGTGGTATGTGTCATTTCATCTCAGTCTTCGCTCGGGGGAAGGGATCTACCATCCCTGAGTGCCTGAGTCAGAGACTCGAATCCAGCACGCTCATACTCGTCTCTGGAGGGGCTAGCGAACGACACTGTGGTCCAGTATGTGGACGGTCGTGTGACCGCCGCCCACAAAACCACTTGCACGGTGAGCTCCAAGTTGTCGATGTTCAGACCAGAGAATCTTTCATTACATTCTGAAGGCGACAGCAATCAGTCAAAACGAATGGATGCAGGCATTATCGTACGTTTAATGTTACTAATATGTTCGTCTGGCTGAGCTAGCCAGGATAACAGACCGGAAATCAACTCTGTAGCGTCCCTGAAAACATACATGACACGTCCACAAATGAAGCAGGAAAAGGAGACTGCACTCGCCAGCTACACGAGGCGCTCGTAACGTATCTGTTTCCATTTCTAAACCAACATAGCTACCAGCCCCCGCCGACAATAGCGTTGCCACCGTTCACAGTGGTTCCGTTCGACTTAGACATGTTGACATCTGAGCTCGGCCCCTTCGATGTCGTGTTAGCACTTTGCTCATCGTGAATATGGCTGGCTGTGTAACTGGGCCACTGTGAAGTTGAGCTGATCTCCCTGGATAAGATTGCATGTCGCCTGTCCTGTCCTAGGAGTGGGGGAGCGTTTGTTGCCAGGGTGGCGAGCAACTTGAAGGCTTCGAGAACATTGATGATGACGTGTCGGTGTGGAGGACAAGTGCTGGGTGTATCCTTGTTCAAAAGATTGCGTGGCTTTGAAATACCAAGACGAGACTATGCGGTTCCATTGCTGTCCCGCCCAGTCGACGAACGTGGCAGGAAATGTACCATTTGATCTGTTCATCACCATATTCACAAGGCAAAGCAATCAAACGCGTTATCCTGAGAAATAAGGACTTCGTCGGGGATGATGTCAATGTCATCTCATACACAGTAGAACATCGCCGCTGTGAGCATAGAGTCGCGTAAATTCGAAGTGAGATCAAAGCCATAGAACGCAAATTTTGGAGCATTCCACTTCAGGTCCAAGATTCCGGCGCGGAGACCAGCAGCGAGTGGTAGATGATTTGGCACAGCTGTCGCGTTCGAATCGCCATAGAATTCAACTAAAAGGACGTAGTTAAACAAGTGGTTCAAATACATACAGTAAAGCCCGATGACCATATTACCCACCAAGGACACCGTTCGGACAAACAGAAAAGGCGTTCTTGATGTTCCAAGCGCGAGCCGAAATCAATCAGTCTCAGCACCAGAAAAAAAACCCCGTAAGTTTGAGAGTAGTTCAGAGATGTGACGACCTTCAAGGTATCCCTCAGGGTGCGGCGCATTGTTATTGACCGCATAGCGAGCCATGAAATAGGTTTGTCCGGCGTACGGGCTTGTCACTCGTATCGTTCGGTTGTTGGCCCACCATGTCAAGTGTCATGCTACCATCGTCAAACGAACTCGGACATTACCGGATTACTTAATCTCAAGTAGTTACAGACGTCATCAAACGTACTTCAAGACACTCTGTAGTATACTTCTACAGCAAGCTCCTTTTGCGATAATTCGGCGGGTCCGAGGAACAAGACTCGAACTTCTGCGTTAGTGACGTAACTCGTGGAGCAAGCACGGATCAGTATGCGTCGCAACTCCCTTGATAAGAAGGTCGATCGTACAGACGAGCGAGCGAGCGACTTTGGCCGAGGAAGATTCCGTTCTCGAACGGCATGACGTCTCCTTTGGTGACGCTCGAGAGGTTAACCTTTGCAAAGTCAGCGAGAATTTGTGGAGGCATTTTGGCGGTGGGTTTGTCGACGATGACCTTTTGGCGTCGAACGAAAACAAATAGTGACGAACGTACTGGACGTACTGGACAGAAGATTTCAATGGTGCTTGTGAGTCAGACAAACCGAGGGGCTAGCCACCAGTTGGAACTGGGCAGGTTGGGATTGTCGTTGATCCTACCAGGCTCCAGCCTCAGTCTAAGGGTAGGCTGACCCGATGCGGGCCATCAACTGCAAGCGAGAAAACATTTGGTTGCAAAATGACCGCCCCGGTGCGGGGAAAAAAAAAAAAAAAAAAAAAAAAAAAAAACTAAGAGATCATGCAAACAAGTACTCTTCCCCGACTCGCGAGCCAAATGGTACGTCTGAATCAACATACTAAATTTTCATTTGTCATAGCTACCACCTTCGTCGTCATCGTCAATGTCCTTCTATCGTTTACATTCGTTTAATAGCGTCACTCAAGTCCGAATTGCACGTCCCTTACCGCTCGTCTGCCAATCATTTTCTCACATCAACAATGACCCAACGAGCGACACAAGGACGGCGACGGCCATTCCGCCCATCGAGGACGTCGGTCGCAAGCTGACAGCACCGCTAGAGCTACTCTCGGCAGCGACGAGAGGGGCGAGCGATGGGCACTGCGGAGCGGCAAGTAGAGCTCCATACGTCCCCGTAGCCCACAGCAACACCCCATTCGTCCATCCAAAACCGGTTTGTACCGTGTACTCACCGCCGTACCCAGAAGAGTCGACGTTGAGATTAGAGAATTTCTCATACATCTGGAATGCGACCGCGATCAGTGAAAAGTGGCATGGATGCGAATCGACGTACGTTGCCAGTGTTGTTGATACTCCCCGTCAGGTTGAGTTGTGCAGGAGGGAGCTGGGGAAGCAAGCCGGCGATAGACCCTCCGGTAGCGTGCCTGAAAACACACATGACACATCTACAAGCGAAGCAGGAAGAGGACGCTCACCAGCTGCACAGTGCGCTCGTAACATATCTGTTTGCCATTTCCCGAATCAGCGTGGCTGCCCAGCCCTCACCAGCTGTGGCGTTGCCACCGTTTACGACAGTCCCGTTAAGCGTGTTGACATCTGAACCCGGTCCTGTAGATGTCATGTTCACGTTTTGTTCATCATGATATGGCTGGCCAGGCAGTTGAGCCTCTGTGAAGTTGAGCTGACCAGCCGGGATAAGATTGTACGTCGATTGTCCTGTGCCAGACGTGGGGAGGGGGTTTGTCGTCAGGTTGGCAGGCAAGGCTTCGAGAGCCTTGATGATGATGTACTGGTGGGGTGGCCACGCGTTGGGTGCGTCCCTGGATAAAGACGTTGGTACGCCTTTGAAATATTAAAACCATGGCGTACCATTGTTGTCCCGTCCAATCGACGAAAGTGACGGGAAAAGTACCATTATACCTGTTCATCACCATGTTCACAGCCGCAAAGTAACCAAACGCGTTCTCCTGCGAAGCTAGGACCTCGTCAGGGATGATGTCGTTCCATACAGGGTAGAACGTCGCAGCCGTGAATATGGAGTTGCGTGCATTAGAAGTGAGATTAAAGTCGTAAAACGCAAGTTTCGAAGCGTCCCACATGAGGTCCAAGATACCAGCACGGAAGCCGGCGGCGATTTGGAGGTGGTTGGCAGCAGCTGTTGCGTTCGAGTTTCCGTAGAGCTCGGCCAGAAGGGTATGAGCCTTGTCTAGTAGAATGGGTTGGTCAGCTGCCAACGATCGAGGCAATGATCAGCAAGACTCACAAAGTATGCTGTTCAAACACACAGGGAGGTTGTTCCTGACGTTCAGCGTACGGAGACCAGGATTGTCAAGTTGTGGGTTCGCTTCAAACCGGGAACTAAAGTCCCAGCCAGTCTCGGCACCAGACGCGAATTCGCTATACAACTCGTACGCTTCCGCGTCCGTCAGAGCCGGTAGTGTGGGATCGTGAACGGTCTGGTAATCGTCAAGGTACGACTCGGGGCGTGGCGCAGTGTTATTAACCGCATAGTGAGCCATCGAGTAAGTCTGTCCGGTGTATGGACTCGTCACTTCGAGCGTCCGGTTGTTGGCCCACCATGCGAGTTCCGCCTGAGGTACCACACGTTAGTAGAGCATGAGCAGAAAAACAAACCTCGTACCTCTGCACTGGGCAACCCACGCTCAAGAATTGAGGTATCACCTGTTACGGTAACGTAGTCGTAAAGCATCTTTACGACCCTCAGACGTCATCCAGAACAATCAACCACCCAAAACGTACGTGCACAAAGAGCGGAGGTTGGGAACGATCCAAGTCTACGCATATGTCAGCGTAACCCGACAAGCAGGGCTAACATAAGATGCCTACAGTAAGTGCGGCCTCCGTTGGGTATGAAGCCGAAATCTCGAATTTCGTCCATGAAATCCTGCAGTGTTGAGTTGACAGTTGCGTTGAGTCCGGACTTCAACAAGCCCTGAATGATCCAAAAACTGTCCCAGTAATCTACGCATCGAAATGCACGTCAGCTCTAATGAACGTAGGATCCGAGAAAACCTCAAACATTGCTCTCGGAAACGTCCGCCGGGGATGATGAAGCTATGGTTTAGTGGTATGAACGTGCTCTGACACTCTCCGTCGGGGTATATGCTACAAAGTGCGGACTGGTTGACCTGTCGAGCGAGCACAGGCCAGTATCCGTTGACGGTCTGCGCAAACGCCTTGACCAACGGATCGGTGATGTTGTTCAAGAAGGCCGGCTCCGCGTTGAACCCGGGTAACTCAGCACCCTCGAGTTCGAGACCCTCACCGAGAAAGTCGACGTCCTCAAAGTTGACGATGTCGCCTTCGGTCACGCTCGAGAGATTGAACTTGGCAAAGTCGGCGAGGACTTGTTGAGGATCCTTGGCTGTGGGCTTGTCGACGATCACCTTTGGATCGCTGTACACCTGCGCGAGATTCACAGTTTGCAATATCTGCATCGTCGCCGAATGGCGTTCGTTTTCAGTTCCTGGACAGAGACGCGTGATGGACGTACCGGGTAACCTGGACAGAAGATTTGGCCAATGCACCATGGCTGGACTGGGGGTAATGGCGCTTGCGAAGGCAGCAAGTTAGTCAAAGGGACTGAAGGGCTAGCCACCGCGGTCGTGACTGATTCGGTTGTTACTGGGGCGGTCGTCGTAGTTGTCGTCTGGGGTGCAGCATGCGCATAACCGACCAACCCGATGAGGGCTGCCAGCTGCAAGCGTAAAAGCATTGGGCAGTAAAGCGGGCACAACAGGACGTTGTGTGGAAACTAGCGCCGTCGTGAGTCGCCCTCCTTGGACGGGTTGAGCAGTGGGAGATCGGGTTCCAAGTGACCCCACACGGCATAGTATTTATGACCGGACGAAATACGGGAGCGTTATAGCCCCAAGCGAAGTCAGATGACTCATGGCGTGTAGTACCGGCGATTCAGAGATTCTGCAAGACTGGTGATCAGAATATCCGTCCGAGTCCTAACGATGGCGATGCGTGGTAATGACCGAAAGCATGTCACCGGAAAAAACACTACCAAGTTTGTTACATTGCCGCCCAATAGGGCGTCTGATATAGATACACAATTGCCGTCGTACGATTCAAGTAAAATACGTCACAAGTCTCATCGATGACTGCAACACCGGAACAAGTGAGAGGTACGTGGAATATAGATGTATATGAGGTCTTGCGTGTGCCGCGAATCGACTTGCGGGTTGTCAAGTCGGTGCTACTTGTGGTGGGAGTCTGTCAGTTACCGTGGGTGAAGAGGGTAAAACGATTATAGCAGCCACTTAACCCCGATGTAGTCCTCGGTACCATTCGTCCTCTTTTAGTTGCCGGAGCCTAACCAGAAAACTCAGCCCGAGGACTTTGGGGATTGAGAGGTCGGGAATAGCCAAGTATGAGGAGTATTTCCATCCTCCGAGTATGGGTTTCCAAGTGATGGCCCGGCACAACCGATACTTTGTTGCATAAATTGCGCCAATAAACATGTACTACGCTCACCTGGCTGGGGATTAGACTACGCATATGTAGGCTCCTATGATCATTATTTTGTCATTGCAAAGTACTCTGGGTCTACAAGCCCGAGGAAGGCCCTCGTCTTGGTGCAATGCTCAGATCAATGTGCCACGGTCAATGAGCTCGAGGTGGTGAAAGGCATAAACGACTCAACGTTACAACGTTGGTATCTCAATGTTTCTCCTGCATGTTCACTGAACGGTGGCAAGCTCCAGCGCCGCGTGCAAGGAATATCATTGTAGTAGGAGATGCAAGGGTGTACTTACGAAATGGTATGCCCTACGCGCTCAGCCCTCAAGCAACGGCCAAATAGCTACTCACATCTCGAACTCATACATCTCAGCCAGGCACCATGTTAATGCTACAACGCACCTGCCCTCTTTGTCATGAGCCAAGTAACATATCCATGCGTGGAATCCATCAAGTCCCATTTTCAAGTCCCTCCTAATCGAGCATCATGCGCTCTGTGAGCAGGCCCTCGCCATACGCCATACTTTCAAAGATGACCTGTCTCCACACGTTGATAGCGAATTCTTGTGCTTCCTCTTCCAAAACCTACAAGGAACTCGTCAGAGGAGACGCTGGAATAAGACCAAGCTCATACCGGTTCTAGGCCCTCCACAAGCTTCTGAGGCCCTTTGTGGTCCTTGAGATGTTCTAGGACGAACATGATGAGATCGTCGTCCTCCAACTCTCCGAGATATTTGACCATGAGCCGTTTGACCAGCGGCTCAAACTTGCGGTCGACCATGCTCTAACGAGTTGTGTGGATTAGCAGAGTACACAAAAAAGGTGCAATCTTACATCGTTGAGACCATCCCATCTGACCTTGGCCTTGAAAAGACTATCCTTGTCGTGGGGGACAGACTCCCTGATGGTCTGCAACCGCTCCTTGGCCTTTTCTCCCTCCGCGGCACTGAAGTCAAGTTTGACCAGGGGCACTTTTCGTTTCTTGATATCTTCTTCCTCCTCTTCCTCTTGTCCGAACACGGCGGCCTTGGCATCTTTAGGCACAGCCTCGGCTTTCGTCGGCGCAGGTGCGATCGACATGTTCAGCTTGACCGGCGCGCCATCATCAAGAAGCATCCCAGCTTTGCGCTGCTCTTCTGCAAGAGCTTGCATATCTTCCATCTGACGAGCCAAGAATTTCTCTGATTCAATACGGAGGTTCTCAGCTTCACGCTCTTCGTATACGCGAGATTCAGCATCGGCTGCTTCTTCGGCTGCTACTCTGCGAGCACGAGACTGTCGCCAGCGTGCTCTGGTAGATTGCTGCATCAGCTGAGTGTCTCGATGAGGTCGCCCATCACCTACCTGTCAACATAGAACAACTCGTCACTCTCGTCATCGTCCCAGACATCGAGTCTGGCTTGCATCTCCACGCGATCCCGTTCCTCGGCTTCCTTGATGGCATTTTGACGCGCAATGGATCGTTCTAGTGCGGCTATACGGGTGCGCTCTCGAGGCTCGTAGCGACGTTCTCTCTGCGGGATTCGTGATTCACGATCAGTCATTGTGAGTATCTCCGGCATCATCGCACGAGGAAATGCTCACGTCTTTGAACGAAACCTCCTCGTCTCGTCTTCTGGCGTCCCTGCGCTCTCTCTCCATCTCTTCGTCGGTCTTCAGACCCTTACTCCGGTCGTCCAATGCGCCTGTGGCAGCGCCGGCATCCTCTGCCTTAACGAAGCCTACAGGCTTGCTGTAACCTTGTGGGCCTTTCCCCTGTTGACCCTTTGCAGGCGTCGATTGAGAAGGTTGCTGCGACTGTGGCTTACCCCAGTCCCTCGACTTTGGTCCACTTGGTGTTGAAGCCAGTAGATTTGGTATACTCTCGCGAACTTCTCGAACTTTCTCTCGTTCGCGTTTTGCGGCGCGTTCGCGAAATTGAGCGATCTCCGAGATGACGAGACCGCGTTGGGTTTCTGGAAGATCAGCTTCCTGAAGATCGTGGAGGTGAGGAGGTATGACGTATTTCTCTTTGTCCAAAAGGCCGTTGTTGGCCGCGTCTTGGGAAGTGCGATTGATCGCATCGACAAGTTCGTTGACTTTGGCTCTGGCTTGCTGCATCAAGGCCTCGTCCGCCTGCACCAACATAGAGCGTAAACGCACGGGCAGGACATACTGATGAACGAGGAGAGCTCACGTCTGTTTTCATCTTCCGTGCAGTATATGCATCCAAGAACAGTTTTGTCTTTTCGTCAGCTTTGATCTGAAAACACGCATGCGACGTAGGCTTGAAATGGTCAGCTCAGTGATGATGGGACGCACCAGAAGCTTCTTGTTCGCGCACCCATCCTCCAATGCTGGCAACTCGATGCCTTGAAGGAGGCTCATACACCTGATTGCAGAGTCTGGGTCTTCGTACTCTGCGAAGCCGAATCCTTGGGGTTTGTTCGCTGGTGTGATAAGTCGTTTGAATGACTTGACGGGACCACATGCCTGGACACGACTGAGCATGCGTGTGGAGAACGAATTCGACACTTACGGCGAGCATTTGGTTGAGAAAGGCATCGGTGATCCCACCAGATATCGAGCCCACGAACAAAGAGGTCTGCTTCTGGGGAGGCATAAAAGGCTGCTGCATCATTTGCTGCTGCTGTGCGAGAGCCGATATTGAGGGACCTTGGCCATACGATGGCAAAGGTGGACGCAGACCAAGACCCAAACGATTTTGCGCAGGCTGCATGCTTGATTTTTCCTTGTCTTGGTGGATTCTGAACGTGCTTGGATGAAGGCGGAGCAAAGTAGGGACGACGAGAAACGCACGGTGTTGGTGTTGATGATGTAGTCGAATGCAAGAACAGCAGCGGCGTGTTTCCCACGACGCCATGGTCCTCTTCTTCACGTCCTCGGGTGAGTGCGCGCACGGTCGTCTCGACCCTTCTGACCCCCGTCAGCGGTGGAGCCACCGGCGACCGTCTACATGGGCAAGGACAAGGTGGAAAGTGTGTGTCTCTCCCCCGCATGCGTACGGCGCTCACCCGCACAGATCAGACGAGGATCTGATCAGATACGCATGGCCTCAGGACGTGTGGTTCCACGTCGACAAGCTCTCATCTGCGCACGTATACCTTCGCATGCCAGACGGCATGGACTGGGAGGCAATCCCGCAGGCCCTTTTGACCGATTGCGCTCAGCTGGTCAAAGCTAACTCGATCGAGGGCAAGTAAGCACTCTGACCGGGAATCGTCAATCCCTCATCCAGCCAACCCCGGCAGGCAACAAGAAGGACAATCTGACAATCATATACACACCCGGCGACAACCTCAAGGTATGCATGATCTCTGGATCGAACGCCCTGGCTAGACATCATACGAAAGAAACAAGGCGATATGGCTGTCGGCCAAGTGTCCTTCCATAACGACAAACGAGTGCGTTCGTCGTTGACTTGATATCATACCTGCCTCACTTTGAATCTGTCCAGGTGAAGAGAAGTATGTTTGTTCACGAGTCTCCATTGTTGAAAGCACTGAGTGCGCACAGTCCACGTGCCGCAGAGAGAGAATCCGATCGTCAACCGCCTTAACAAAACCAAAGTCGAAAGAGTCGTCGACCACGAACAAGAAAAGATCGACCGAGTCAAGAAAGAGAATGCGGAGAAGCGCGCAATAGCCGCTCAGCGAGTGAGTTCTTCGGGCGCTGTTTGATCCTTACCACCCACTTTTTTCTCAGAAAAAGGAAGAAGCCGAGCTCGCGAAACAGAGAGCGGAAGAGAAGGCCGCGCGATCTTATGATCTGTTATTTGACGTCGAAGAAGACCCAGATGCTCCAAAGCTGACTGGAAAGGCAATTGAGGAGGATTTCATGTAGCACGCTTGTCCCGAGCTCGTCCTACTAAGTGAAAACCACAATATATCATCCTTCTGTAACAAGTAATAGATATTTTGAACGGATTATTCCACTGAGGACCACTTTGGTCACCCGCGCCAACATGAGCATCCGCTTCGCTGCTCTTCCGGACACCCAAAACGACGTGGACGATCGCACGGCGTCTTCGAACTCGGATTCCGAAGACTTCGCCGAGGACGATAACAACTTTGAAGACTGGATTTCCGATCAAGCACAATTCCAGCCTTGTCGATCGCTCTTCGACGACAAGACGTTCCCTACCGCCACAGATGCCTTGGAGTACGACAAATCCACGCACGGGTTCGACCTGGACGCCGCGAGCAAACAATGGGGTGCGTGTTTCTCGGCGCGGTCGTCGCGTTCTGCTCTGACCGTCCACGACAGATTTGGACCTTCATCGTCGGATACGACTGATCAACTTCATCCGGAAACATGTAAGACCGGCGTTGCGCGTCCTTTCACTCTCATTGACCTTGCTTCTTTGCGTAGAACGCGACCCCTACGGACGTTCGCAATCTGACAGGGGCTGAGTCGTTCTTCACGTCCGATGTCTACCTCATTCCCGTCATCGAAGACGACCCCCTACTCCGTAGGCCATCTCAAGCTTTTCTGTTCCTTTTACCATGATCCGCTTTGTAGTGCTCGATTTCGACCACGATTGGTCCGATGAGGACGAGGACGCCGCCGAACATGGTTCAGACGCGCCCTCTGACCTCCCCAACGCCCTCAAACGTATCCAGCTTCTCGAAAAAAAACTCGCTCGGGCACGAAACGATCTGCTGGACTACAAGAAACTCGTCGCTGAAAACCTCAACATGTCCGCCATCGCTGAGATCGTCAACGATCCTGGCCCGGCCACGGACGGTCTAGGGGCTCCACGGGACGACGATACACACTACTTCCAGAGCTATGGGAGTAACGGTACGCGTCGTGTCATGACATCGTTGAGAGGCTGACGGTCCCAGACATCCACGCAGTGATGTTATCAGATCAAGTCCGAACGTCTTCTTACGCCTCGTTCATCCTCACGAATCCAATCTTGTTCCGTGACGCCGTCGTTCTCGACGTCGGGTGCGGCACTGGTATCCTGTCTCTGTTCGCAGCCAAGTCCGGCGCCAAACACGTCTATGCCGTCGACGCGAGCAACATTGCTGAAAAAGCACAAAAAATCGTGCAGAAAAATGGCCTGGAGAGCATCATCACGTAAGTTTCTTACTTCATGCACCCCCGTCGTCCTCATCCTCGCTGGTAAATGCCAGGGTGATACATGGGAAAGTGGAAGAAATCACCTTGCCCGATAGCGTCGAGCACGTCGACATCATCATCTCCGAGTGGATGGGCTATGCGCTGCTCTACGAATCGATGCTTGATTCTGTTCTGCAAGCGCGCGATCGGTTCCTACGTCCAAACGGGGGGGTCATGGCGCCGAGTCAGTGCAGGATCATGCTCGCGCTGTGCGAAGGCAGTGAGATCATGAAAGATCGGGTCGATTTTTGGAACGACATATACGGTACGTCCCTGCGTCCGACCATGCAGGGCATCGACCACGACCACCCCAGGTTTCGACCTGTCGGAGATGGCGCATGCCATGTACGACGAAGCCATCGTCGACGTCGTCAGTTCAGAATCCGTCGTCAGCGAGCCCTACCTGCTCAAAGTGAGTCATTCCCCGTCCGTCCCCCCTCACGAGGGTCACGTCCCCCTTTTCAGGATCTGCACCTCAAGTCTGTCACCCCCCGCCAACTCGAGTTCACCTCCGCGTTCACGCTCGTCTCGACCTCGGCCATGCGTACCAAGATACATGCGTTCGTGCTCTATTTCGACACCTTCTTCACGACGACCGGGGAGCCCGTCCCACCGGACACGTCCGTACGGCTCATCAGGGAGGGCGACCTCACCTTGGCCGAGGTATGGCCCATCGCTGGGAAGCCCCCACCGAAGCGGAGGGCCAGCGTCGGTCCAGGGCTCAAAGAACGCGAAGACAAGCGGGTCATCAGTTTCAGCACAGGCCCGACGAGCCAGGCGACGCATTGGAAACAGACGTTGTTCTTGCTCAAAGATCCGATCGCCGCCGAGGAGGGTGCGTGCTCGCGTTTGGCGTCGCTTGACGTTGCTGACCGTTGACGGTCGTTCTCAGGCACGGCCGTCTCTGGGACGTTTTATTGTAAAAAGAGCGCGCATAATTCGAGGGAGCTCGACGTCGAGATTCATTATTCGGTCACGAAGAGCGAGGGCGAGCCAGCGAGCGAGGTCGTCGTGCAGATGTACAAGGTTGGGTAAAACAGCTTTTTTTTTTTTTCTTGGGACTCGCGTGCTGGGAAAGGCAGTAGAACCCAAAGCGTGGTGGATGTACACATCAGATCTACAAGACACTGCTTTCTTGGTTTATTTCGGTACCGCGGACATGCATGTGGGTAGTATTGCAACTAGTAAGTGACACGTGGGATTACATTCGGTATCGAACATGTGAGCGAGCGGGTCCATAGAACGAAAGATGGTATCCAGCCGAGTCCATACACAACAACCTATAAAGATAAACACGCGCGGGGCGGCGCATCGAAGCAACGATCGTACGCGACAACGACGGACCTCACTCGGTCGCTCCAAAAGTCCGAAGGGAGGTATCACCAGGCTCGCACGGCGATGCAGGCCTGTGGGATAACCGCAAGGAAGACATGGTCGTCGAGCGCAACCACCCGCCGGATCTCACGCTGTCGCCGCTCGTCGGTCGACCCACGCTCAAGTCCGGGTCGATCATACTGCCCCGCGCGGCCGTCCCGATCCCCGCCATCCCCCCGCCCATCCCAAACTCGGCCAGATCGTCACCCGCGTGAGAATGACCGCCGTCATGCACCATCAACAGCGCGTCCGTCAACTCGGGCGACGCGTGCGGGGAAGACTCGGAGTCGACTTCATCGATGGGCGGGAAATAGGACGAATGGGGTGAGGCTGCCTCGCCTGCCTCGGTGCCGATGATGGTATCCCGCCAGGTACCGGCGTGCGGATCCCAGGGGTCGTCTATTTCCGACGAGGTGGTGAGAGCGTCGGTTTTGTGTTTCCACGTGCCGAACTCGGTACCGTCCTCGTCAGCGACGCGCGTGCGCCCGCTGTCGACCGTGTACTGCGAGATCTTGCGTATGCGGGAGGCGTCGTTTGGGAGCGTGTTCTGGTCGAGGCTCGACCTTGAATCGGTTCGGGCGCTGCGGTATCCGTACGCCTTTTGATTCGAAATTTCCGCCGGTTGTCGGTCAGGAACAGACTTTGCCCATCGTCGTCGTGCAACCAGGCATCGGATGGCGAACAGCAATACGCTGAGCGCAAAGAAGCCGAGCAGTCCGATGAGGATTTTGACGCCGACCGACAGTTGTGAGCCGCCGCTCTGTGAATTTAGGTTTTGAGAGGACGACCCACCCCCCAGGGGCTGTTTCAAAACGCGGACTTGGTCGAATTCCTCCAGAGCCTGCGTCGCATTCGTCAAGCCCAGTAAACCGAGCGTTGGGTTTGTTCCAAAGGCGACGGAATTGTTGAAAACGCCGGTGGCGTTGGGTTGTTCATATGCCATCACGGTGTAGACGTTCCGCATAAAGGGAACCCCCAGGATCATGTCGCCAATGTCCGAGGTGGGCGTGAGTTGCGAAGGATCGGTTTGTATGAGACCTGTGCAATACTGCGCGCTGGACTGTCCAGCGGGCTCCACGGTCAGGTCAAGAGGATGAAGGGGGAGTTCGCTCTGACCATCCAGGGTGATGGTCATGTTGAGTGGGGTTGCACAAGGAACGTAATCTGTAAGCGGAAACATCAATCATTGTCTGGCCCGAAATAACGCTGTCGTACAATTTCCGTCTGCGGCAGGGGCAACGCCCAACGCCCCATAAATTCCGTTTGCCAATGCCGGTGTTGTGAGTATCAATGGTACACCTGAATCCAGCAGGGCAGTTGGTTCGGACGGGCCAGACAGCGATTTCAGAGTGATGGGATGCGCTTGGCCATTGACGTATACTGTGATTGCACGAATCGTAGTCTTCCAAAATAATGTACCGAGGCCCTCGCTGACAAGCGGGGAGTACCGTATCTTTGACGGGTCTGGAACTAAATCGGGAGGGTGTCGACCGATGCCGAGCAGAGATGGTATCTGAGTAAAGCCTGGGCGAGCGAGAGTAAGCGAGAGGAAGGGTTGAGAGGGTGCATCGGTGGTTGGCGTGAGGGAGAATAAATTGGAAGATATTGGTGCTCCGTCCGGATCATCGCCTGTGGTCGCAGGTATGCTTTGCTGAATCAGAGAATTCAAGGGAAGGGCGAGGCCAAGGATGCCGTCGAAATTATATGATAATGGTTCATTATTGACAACTGTCGCTGCCGCTATTGTGTGCGTGAGCAACACGGACAGGCATACACGATGAATTGCCTCACCCAGCGCTTGATTTGGAATGATATAGCCTCCAATTTGCACTTGGTCCCATACGATGGGACCACCGACAGCACCAGAGAGGTATTGCATCGTAAAGGTGGCCCCCGTTGACTGTGACGAACTCGGATCATACAAGCGCCCGCTCGTTGCTGAGCACGAGGCTGATGAACAGAGTTTGGATGCAATCCACTAAACAACAGGACTTAGTGGGAACTCGGCAGAAAGGAACGCGTCGTCCTACGAAGTCAGAAGAGCCCGTATCGACTTGCAAAGAGAGGTTCTGCTGTGAAGACCCCACTTGTACCGGAACAGTATACGCTCTGCAAGTCGATCATCGAATCAATACTATGTGTTCACCGCAAAAGGACAAAGAGGAGAACATATGTGAATGAAGGAAAATTGTCGAGGCGTGACGCAATGAATTGGAAAGGCCAGGCAACAGATCGTCGGACGTACACAGCGTAGTAACTGGTCGAAACCATGTCCATGCTCAGCAATATCCCAGCAGTTCCACCATCACCCTCGGATGACGGTGCTCGTTCCTTGTTCTTCCCCTTGGCACGGGCGTCAAGGAGGATTGTCATTAGTGCCTCGAAGGTGGTGAGAGGGCGAGGGGCGAGGGGCGAAAGGGGGAGAGGCAGTAGCAGGAGGGTTCGGTCAACTTTGATGGCTGTCAATAAACGACGGAGTGGTACCACCGCGTGTGAGATTCAGACAAGGCTGTCAGCTGTAAGCGGCAGTGTGACCATTGACCTTGTCAACGAGGCCGTGAGGAGAAAAAGGACAGGCAGAGGGCAAGGAGTGACGGGGCTGTTGGGGAAGTGAGAAAAAGGTGGAAGAGTCAGCGAACGAGCGACGGAAAGGAGGCACTCACGGGAAGGGTGTCAACCCTGCAAGGGGCGGTTTTCGGTTCAGCAGAGATTGACGTTATCTCCACATCCGTGTTATGAGCGGAATGATGTGGCAAGCGCAATCAAGCAGGTCGATCAACGCGGGCACATCTGGTCCTCATTCTGGGCCTGTCACCGGAGGAACTCACAGCCTTCACGGCCACACGTGCTGGTGGAACAAGTCGAATCTTGGCCATGGCCTGGCGACACTTCAGAAATCGCGCAGCCAACCCTCCGCTCACTCACTGCAAGTCGCATACCCTTTTCTGCAATCCCTCTTGCTGATCGCCGTTTCACTCACAGTCTTATCACTGCCCATTGTCGGTCTCATGTTTATGCCACAAGGCGGCTACTGACCGGACCACCTTAGGGTCACCATGAACGGTTGCAGAAGACCGTGTCTTCCTTCACGAACGGACTACTGGAAGCGCGGCCTATGATACCTGGTCTCGACCACACGATCGTGGTTCCTCCACGACGACTGCACCTGACGCTAGGGGTTATGTCGCTCGACCTGGATGCACAGTCTGTAAACTCAAACAAGACCCTATCTGGGGCGCTCTCACTCTTGTCTTCGCTTCAGCCACAGATCTCAGAGCTACTCTCCGGCACCGATCTGAAGGTGCCTCTGCAGATCATGGATGTGATGCCGCCAGAGGACGGCGATCCAGACAAGGCACATGTCCTGTGGTGCGGACCCTCGCGCGACGACGAGAACGCCCAGAGGTTACGGGCGGTCGGCGGTGAATAGTCTATGAGCGGAAATGCGCCATTCGCTGACAGCCCCTCAGAGCTAGTGAACGAGACGTTCGTGAAAGCGGGTTTCATCAGGGACCGTCGGCCCCTCAAGGTTCGTCCCGTATTGCATTCGCCCTCACCTCAGGGATGAGAACGCCGCATGGTAGTTGCATTGCACGCTTCTCAACACGGCCTATCGCCGGCCGAGAACAAAGGGGCGCCGCCAACCGTTCTCGTACAGGTCCGTGCTGGCGTCGCCGGTCACGCAGACACTGCTCTCGGGACCGGCTGGTGACGGCCAGCCCGCCAAGATTGGCTTTGGGACGTGGCACGTGAGCGAAATCCAGATCTGCAGCATGGGGCGCTATGGACCCGAGGGGGCGTACGAGAGCTGTGGCGGGATCGCACTGAGCTAGCTACTTGATCGTGATTACGTCATGCTGCACAGCGTGGCACAGCTTGTCACTCTGCGTGACGAATTAAAACACCGATTGAAACACCGCCGTGTATCATCGTGCGCCATTCTTGTCTCTCAACACCATCACTCCCAACAGCGCCCGCTCCACCAACAACGTCCTACTTTCTACGTTCACATAATGTCTGAAATCAGAAGGAAGCTTGTCATCGTCGGTGATGGTGCTTGCGGCAAGGTCTCTAACCCACTCCATACAACTTGACCCCTCAGTCTGATATCCGCGACAGACTTGCTTGTTGATAGTTTTCTCCAAGGGAACGTTCCCCGAGGTATCTCGTTCACGTCCTATCTTCCTTCTCCCACTTGACCTTTACTCAGGTTTACGTTCCCACTGTTTTCGAGAACTACGTGGCCGATGTCGAAGTTGACGGCAAGCACGTCGAGTTGGCTCTATGGGATACTGCCGGCCAAGAAGACTATGACCGGCTCCGCCCCCTTAGTTACCCAGACTCCCACGTTATTCTGATCTGTTTTGCTGTTGACTCCCCGGACTCGTTGGACAACGTGCAGGAGAAGGTTTGATACCTCCCCAGTCCCTCTTATCCACTCTAATGGCATTCCCTATCCCAGTGGATTTCTGAGGTCATGCACTTTTGCGCTGGTTTGCCTATCATTCTAGTCGGTTGCAAGAAGGACCTCCGGCGGGATCAGCGGGTCATTGAAGAGCTCAGGAAGACGAGCCAACGTCCCGTCACTCCCGAAGAAGTGAGTCAAATTCTATCATATGTCCCCAAGGCCCGTTTACATGGTGGCGTGCCGTAGGGAATGGCTGTTGCCAATAAGATTGGGGCAAAGCACTACCTCGAGTGCTCGGCACGAACGGGAGAGGGTGTTCGTGAGGTGTTCCAGTACGCCACTCGGGCCGCGCTTCTCAGCCGGCCCAAGGGTCACAGGAAATCCGGCTGCGTGGTCTTGTAGACTATTCATTAGGACGACCATTCTTTTATCCTAAACGCCGATGTCATTCCGCCTGCCTTTCGCTACGTGTCTCGTTTCCTCCTTGTCCAGAGTCCATACCCTTCACGACTAGTGTTCCGCAATCTTCATGATCCGATCTCTTTTAATTCATGAATATGAATACGTCCAGGGTGTGAGACTGTTCAACTCGTTGACTTGCTGAATGTGTGTTCGTGTTTGAGTTGTTTGCCGGTTGCTATTGCTTGGAGAAGTATTCCGCAGCAACCACCTCCCAATGTACGGTATTAGGCGTAGCTCGTCGGGTCGGTTTGGTCGTAAGATCATGAATTTAGACGGTGCAGATCCATCCCCGACCGTGTCTCTTTTAGCGGGAGGTCCGCTCATCGAGGCCTGTTAGCACTCCAAGTTCTCGCGTTTGCCGGGCCCGATTATCGTCATGTGGACTTGGTTCAACTGACTCCGTGTTTCGACCGAGTCGCGGTCCGGGGATCAAACGCAGGTGGAATCTATTGTCATTGTCCGGTGGTCAACTCATCGTTGCTCCTACGGAGCTTGAGAACTGCATTGCCATCAATCTCATACGTCGCTCCCTTGCTGATGGCAACCCCAAATTCAGACAAGCGCGGTTTCCGCTTAACGCCCTTTGACGTGTCGTTCGCCCGAGGAAGGTCGTCACACGAGGCACGTAGCTCGACGTTCAGATACCGAGCACTCTTTTGTCAGAAGATGCTCTATCACGCGAGACGCTGGATCCCGCCGACGCCCGAGTCTGCATTGAATTCTCTCTCAACGTTCTCGGGAAGATGTAAAGTGCTGCGTGACCTCCACCGCGATGCTGTCATACGCATCGTCGTCTCCCTCGTACAGCGTAGTCTGGGGGATCGACACAATAGCACGTCCAACCATACCGCGGCGCTTTTGCCGATCGTTTCGCCACCCGAAAATGCGAGCTTCCGACGGTCGAGCAAAGGCTGGCGTACCTTGCAGGTGTTCGCGGCCATGCGATTCGGTCCCCGCTTTGTCGTGGAAGACGGCGGGCCGTGCCTAGAGTAGAGCGCGGTCTGTGCGAACCCGAACACCACCACTGCTTGACTGTTCGCGCGCGTACCGACGCGCCAAGTGTGTCGTCGAGTCCTCTGTGACCTGTTTCGTGATTCGCCGGTACTCGGAAAGGGGGAGGAGTTACCGTATGGTTTTCCTATTCGTTTGATAAGGATCAGTGCCTGAGCGTATTACTGCGGAGCGATAACCCACATGTGACGTAAGCAATATTATGAATCCAAGCATTTTGAAAATAGTGTGCACTCCAGGGCGTGCGGGGACGACGCCTGTGTTCATATGACCGTGGCAGGTACTCGATCGTCTCCGAATGACAAGGTTTGACAGGAAGTCGATGTGACGCTGTACACGCCAAATCGTGAAAATGGATATGGCCGCCATGATCCCTGAGGTACGTGGGTGGTGATCGTCCTTCCCAAGGGAACTACATAATCGACGAGCTGACCGATATCTCCGAACGGTGCGTAAACCTTCCCAGCAAGGTTCCGAAAATAAAGGGCGGATTGCATCGCAGTCGTGCCAAGGTACACACCGAGTGTGAGCGCACGAAACGTACCGTATGTGCCTCTAATCGAACCGGTGTTGATCTGCCCACTGTCAGACAGGGGCAAGGACTCACATCATCGGGTGAGCAAATTCGTGCTGGTTCTGGATGTCAGTAAGAATTAGTTTCTGGGTTGGAGCCAACAAATCTTGAATATTCCGTGCAGTCCTTCCTTCCTAACTCCGAGTCTTACTGCTATGCATCGCTCCCGTGTCCTTATGCCTATCTTGATACGGGATTCTGGACCCCGTTCTTCTGCAGGCAACTTCTTTCCAGGACGTCGGAGAAAGCCGGCGAGGGAGGTATGTCGGGAATGGGATGAAACGCACGCCTGAATTGTTACAGCCTGGGCTGGACATCTATGTTTATATGCCGCAAAGAACCTCTTCTCCTGTATGTGACATTGTGAGTTATGCGGGTTCAGAAGCCAGGAAGACCGCGTGTTCCGAGGAGAGCGGCATCTAGGGCTTCCAGCCCCCGGAAAGGACGACGCCGGGTTGGGCTTGGTCTGGACGCTGTCTGAGGCTTCTCGGACAGCAAGAATGGTTGATGCGACGGGAGCGTGTGTATAAGGCCCGCTTTGCATTGTGTTGATACGAGTCAGACAACCAACTTATCTCGTTTACCAGCTCGAATGAGCGACAAAAAAAAAGTTTGAATTGCAGCTGGTGTCATAATTTTCAGGGGAGGGACCCAAGCCCGAGTCTAGAGCGTCATCGGCAACATAGCCCGTTGAGGTCCATCACCTCCAAAAAAGGAAACGGAACACTCCACACACACATCATGATCGACTATTTCAACGGACGGCTCAAATCCCACTCAATGCGACTCTCCACCTCTCGCTCCAGTGCACCAATCATACCCCTTTCCTCGTCCAATCTCGATATCCCGATGCTCACTGGCCTATAAAGGATCCCTCATTACATCCTTTCGACGTCGTCCCATCTACCCCGTCTCACCATGATTCGCTTCGAAGGCATGGCACAGGAGGTCATGGAGGCCATGTGCACCCCGATGCACCAGATCCTGCCTACTCGTCATCCTCAGATTGCGTCCCCATCCATCCACTCCGTCAGCCATCTCACGCCTTCTGGAACCCTTTTTATTGGTTCCATGTCCGCGACTATGGACCGCGATCTGCTCAGGAGCCACCGTATCACACACGTCGTCCAGGTCCTCGATACACCGTGGGCGCCGATATCAGAAAAGGATGGATTCCGATGTCTTAGGATAGACATTCACGACAAACCCACCGCCGATTTGAGACCTCATCTCGAAGGTGCATGCCAATACATCGCTAGTGCGCTCGCCAGCGGCGGAAACGTTCTCGTCCATTGCCAGCAGGTACGTCCCGACCGATATCCGAACAAACCCTTGATGCTGAGAACGGATATCAGGGTATCTCCCGATCACCAGCCATCGTCATCGCTTTCCTTATCCATAACCTTGGGATGTCATACGATCAAGCCTATGCACTCGTCAAACGTCACAGGCCCTGTATTAATCCCAATCCCGGATTTATCGCAGCGCTTCGTGCATGGGAGAGCAAGTGGCGCTCCACGACCTCGACGCCAACTCCCCAATTTCGGCGTGCCAACACGTCCTATGTGTCGATGGGGGCTGGGCATGACGCCACAGAGGACGC
The DNA here is from genome assembly GCA_038089855.1 of Royoungia palumana. Classification (NCBI taxonomy): domain Eukaryota; kingdom Fungi; phylum Basidiomycota; class Agaricomycetes; order Boletales; family Boletaceae; genus Royoungia; species Royoungia palumana. Next base: position 20,882 of record JBBPLQ010000409.1, read on the forward strand.
CATCATTTCGCATCCTTCCCTTGCGAGAGGTATCAGCTACTCCTCTTAATGATTCGCACCGGAGCATCACATCGGGCTCGCGGCATCTCGGCACGGTTTTCCACGCTTTGTTATCTCCATTCCTTCCCAAACGGTATACCTTGGCAATGATGCAGACAGGAAAAGAGCCTCGCCCTCCTATTCTATCAGATAAATTTATTTTCCTCTCTCCGTCTCGTGGTTTGCATAACTTTCGGTCTGGATTAATTTGGCACGCTGATGGGCTTTTCGTACGTTTCTGCTGGGTTCAATAGTGGCAGAGTGATAGATTGGCGAGCGTGTACGATTTGTTGATTTTACGTTACATATATATACACATAACACTGGAAGCGCAGCCGATTCATAAGTACTTTTTCTGCGCGGAATCGCCATGATCAAGGTGAATTTGATGAATGAGGCTCTTTTGGATACTTTGCCTCAGCAATCCAGATCAGCCTGAGTTAGCTGTGCCTCAAATATAATAGTATTCATGTCGTTAGGTACGAGGTGTTTCGTATAGGTGGAGTAGTAGCTGGCGCTGTGTTAAATCATGATCCGTACATAATTGAATTTCAATGATGGGTCACGCGACTCATCCTGGTATATGATGAACAGCATCACGTTCGCTTCCAGTATCCTTGCACACCAGACTGCGCCCATCTCCGACCGGGCCTGAGTCAAGGGGTGGCGCAGATGACGACGATGACTCGACGTCGTGCGTCAAGGTGACAAGCGGTATCGTGGCAAATTGCATGCGAGACACTGAATACGCGCTGCGGACGTCTTCCTGGTGCTGAAGCGCGTCTCGTAGATTGAAGAGCACGCGCGACGCGACGACGCCGTGCAATACGCCTTGAAAGCTGTGGACGCCGCGATCCCGGTAAGCATAGCTCCGGGGCCGAGGACGGTGGCGCTTACGTCGCGAGCAGACCGTTCCAACCGTCACTCAGCTTCGATGAACAAAGGTCGTCGTTTATCTCGTGAACGACGCGGGAAGTCAAATGTCGGACTGACCGGCAAGACAAAGAAAATGATGTTGGCCACTGAGGTCACTTATGTACGCGTTTCCGCGGATGAGTACGCTTGGCGCATGAATTCCACTTGGAAAGAGCCACGCACGGAAGATCAACGAGGTATACACTATGTTGCCCCGAGTGACGGCGGATACGACCTTGCCCTTGATCCTGAGTCGAGATTGACGCAACGAGTATGCGTGCAAGAGAGTGAGGCCGAGCACGGCTGATGGTATGAATCGAACGATATGATGAATCGATACGTTTCTGAATTGGGAGCGCTCACCAAGCTCAAAGAATGCCGCACTGGAGAACATCCCGACAGTGACCCGACTGAGGGTGGTCGCCGCGGCCGTAGTGACAGATGAGGATGTTTCCGCACAAATCGCGCTGAATTTGAGGGAAATTGATATGACAGAACAAACAAACATCACGATGCCAACTACCTAACGCAAGAATTAGCAGTGCAATGCTGGATTGTTCGACTTAGCCCGAAACTCACACCATAGAGTAAAGTGAGAAACCAGCGAATGATTTTTCGATGATTCCACAATGCCATTGTTCGGGTCAATAACAGTCCTTCGGTATCACCGTAGGTTCATGCATTGTCTCGTAGTGAAAATAGATTTTCGAGCGTACCCTCAGCAGCGAACATTCCCAAGAATAACAAGACTGGAATTGATCGCGGGATTACCGTTTGTCATGACATATCAGCACAAAACCGCTTGCACTGACTTTCTGAAACTCTGTAGAGAGCGACACACTACCATGTGTGAGCACTTAGGCTAGTAATAAAAAGTATGACCTACTGTCGATATGTCCGGCTGAGGGGCTGTCAGTGCGTCTGGACGAATAACGTGGGGTTTTGGGGTTTCGCGAAACAACGAAAGCGATCATACCATAAATCGAGCACAATGACCCTATCATTGGAAAATATCGAGTAGGAATATATAACATATGCGTGATTCCCCAGCTTCTCCTGGTCAGCAGGCGTACCTGTTGAAGCACGCATGAGGTGGTTTGTTCTACGGGGGAATCATCGGACACACTTCTTCATCGAGTGTGAGGAAATAGTCAAGCATCTGTCTCATCTATCATGGTTAAAACGTCGGAGGTGCAATAATTCACTTACCCATATCGACATCGGAGCAACTACTTGCAGATTTGTGTAACACTGGCGACTCAATAGCGAGGAATATGACGGGTTGTACCGTACCTCTGAAGTACTGGGACGATCATGAGCGGCAAGTTGTTAAATTTGTATTTAAAACTACACAACATACCTTGATTATTTGCTGCTGGGTGAGCCATTGTATATAGGCTGGAGTGATGGTTGTCATGATGGCCAAAGTCTGGGTTCTCCATGGCGCAGGGTTGGTTGGGGTCCTCGATCTTTATACCGCAAGTGCGGTTAGGTAAGCGGCTAAGCCACGAACGCCAATCGCTGGCACACCACTCGAGTCAAACTTACCATATGGCTAGCAATACGTTGTCGTGGCCGGTTGCTGGTGCACAAAGCTGGAAAAGCTGTGGTGTTGTAGTTAAGATGGGCGCAGGCTTGGCGATCAATCAATTCTGCCCTCGCCACTTGCGGC